>JBAMCP010000124.1:64338-96373 GCA_037075105.1 Lissocephala sabroskyi | reverse complement strand
GGAAATTCTCACCTTGGGATCCTGGCCGGGTATCCGTCAAACTGTCCTCCTTGTTCATGCTGAGAACGCTGAGTTTCACTGGAATTCCTTTGAAAAACACAATTTTCGAACCGCGGACGAACTTTCGTTCGATTCAAAGGGATCGCATAGGCAAATTGAATAAATTAGTTTGTTATTTTTGAGCTTGTTATTTGATTTCAGATTTCAAAGAATCAATGATTCCGAAGCAAGCACATTTGATGTTTAGCTTCCATGTTACTAGTATGCCTAGTTTTTTATATTTCTGCCTGCCCAGACAACTTCCGACGGCAGAGCGGATCCTTAAATCTCCCAAAGAAAACTCGCGACGGCAACTTCCACACGCCCAAGGCACTGGGCTCCGAATGGCAATTTCCAGCCGTCCTAACGCTACTCCGCGATGATGATGTTAACGTCTCGATGTACGATTTCAGATTTATCATAAAACCATGACAGAGACTAAACAGTCATGTGTCCGGTCAGTCAGTCAGCCAACCAACCAACCAGCCGGCCAGGCTGCCATCCAGCCAACCCCGAATCACAAACAACAAAAGCAAAACGGCGCTGGGTCGCCGGGTGGGAGGACAACATACACACACGGCAGATATAATCCAGCAGCCGGGTGGGTGGGCAGAACAAAAAGCACACCACCACCATCAGCAGCAACAACAACAGCAGAGGGACGAGGCTGACGGCAGCAGAGAGCAACGGGCGGGATAACCGCACCCGCAACGCATCCAGATCCTTGACTACGCCCAACCAGAGCCAACTTCACCCACTCTCTCTGCCGGTGGGTGGGTGGCTGCCATTTTTGCTGCTGCTGCTGCTGCCGTCGCTGCTGCCGCGTTGCTGTTGTTGTTTTTGGCTACGTCGAGGACTTTTAGTGGCAACTCTGGTGGCGCATTTGCTTGTTGGCTTGCTTTGATTCGTTCTTCTTGATGCTGCGGCAACGTTTCGAGTGTAGGTAAGCCAAAGCCGCAATCGCAATCTCCAATAAACACCCGGGCGGCGGCGCTCTCTGCGCACACACACACACTCAGCTCCACAAAGATATGGCAACACGGGCGCCATGGCGGCCGCCATTATGAGTAACAGCAACGAAGAAGAAGCTGCAGAGGCAGAGAAGCGGCCGCATCTGCTGTGTAGGCAACCCTGCTGCCCCCCACCCGCTGCCGTATAATCGTCTTGCGTTTTGACATTTTGTTTTTGTTTTGTAATACCGTTTGTGACGTTGCTCTCTCTCACTCGACTGCGCCATCCTTTTCACTCTCTCTGGGGCTCTGTGCGGGGATTTTGGAGCTTGGCCCACTTTACAGGCGGGCTTTGCGACCCCACCCACGTCAGGTCAATGGGTGGAAATGTAATTGAAATTAAAGCGGAATCCGGGCATCCGCAATTGAACGAGCCTTCCACAGATTTTACAACATTTTTCAGTAAAAATCTCTATTAATTCCGTTTTAAAACTCCATTGGTTTTAGATTATATTTGGAGATATTTCAAGAATATAAATCGGGTTAATATAAAAGATTATTTAGCGTCTTTTTTAAGGAAGAGTTCTTTAGATTTTTATAAAATACAATTCATAATAAATAGAGGAAAGTAAGGCGGCAGGAGAAAGGGAGAAATATCAGGAATAATCATCGGATTCTTTCCATTTCTTGCTCTCTTTTTGGAACTTTTTAAAGACAGAAACCTTAGAAGGATTTAACAAACATTCTTAGCTTAAAAACAAAACGAATTGATAGAGTTTTTTATACAAATCAAGATCCCAAAAGACAAAGAATCATTTAAATCTTTAGAAATATTGTTTAGGATTAGTCTGAGACTTTCTGAGAGGTTCCTGAGAATGAATTGCTTAACGAATTCCTCAAAATTGAACAAGAATTTTGGTATCCCCTAAAAAATCGATAAAGTTGCTGGGGAACTCGATGGAAATTCGGGGAGGCCTAATCCCTTTTTGAAGCTTGCCTTGTTCTCTTTTATTCCTGGTGGTTGCGGCGGCGGCTCCTGTGGTTGTTGCCTGGCAAGCTTTTGTTGTTTGAGGCTTTTGCTGCGCTTAATTCGCCAACATTAACTTTGTAACAAATGAGATGTCGGAATACAACAATCACCTACCCACCCACCCAGGCAGCCCAGCCAGTGCCCAGCATCGGCGCCGAGCTCCTGGCAGCAGCAGCCTCCCATCGATTTCTCTGCCGGCGGTGGGGCAAGTGGGCGGACATCAGCTAGCAGAAGGACAAAAGTGAATAAATGCAAAAGTCAAAGCGCTTTGCCTTGGCCACGCCCCTTCTTCTATGTGGGAGGAGCGAGCGAGAGAGACCGTTATCCTGTAATATCCCTGCATCAAAAATGCCCACCAACAAGTGCAACTGAGACAGAAGCTCTTCAGGTGCGAGCGAGGCAAACCTATCGGCATTCGCCTCTGGACGAGAGGGTTGGTTCTTGACATTTGAACGGGCGACATTTCGCTCTGCCGGCGACCCGACCCACTAATACAAATGCAAGCGCTGCTCTGCCGCTGCCAGGACTCCCACGAATGAATAATCTGTGAGTGTATCCAAATCCTCTGGTAGGTGAGTGTGGGTGTCTGTTCTCTGGTTCTTTTATCAAGTGCATTGCACTTTATTTAATCAATCAAAAATTCGCAAACTGTTCTATTTTTCAACTTTAATTTATGTTCCCGTTGCGCGTTGGTGATTTTTCTGGTCCCCCCAACTGAGCACTCAATTCTTATTTATGGGCAACCGAATTAACAGACCTCGAATTTTGGGTGGACAATTGAAAATATTATTTTTCTGGGAAAGTTAATTATTTATGGAAATTTGAAAAGGTTCTTTCTGTCATTTGGAATCCAATTAGGTTCAATATTAAAGACAATTTGTCTTAGACAAATGAAAACCTTCTAAGATGTAAAGTTTCAGGCTTTGATTATTCGGGAAATAAAAGTCCCAGAGTCCGTTAATTCTGCATTTTAAAGTTATTTCCTTTTAAGAACAAAAGGTGGCATCGACAGAAAGGCAGTCTGGAAAATACTTCTATTTTTTTAAGGTTTTATATATTTCTAGACTCATATTTTCATGCGAACATAATAACCTTTTTCCAAGATCGGGAACTAAGTTAGAACTTTGCATATTTTATATACATAAAGAATAGAGAAGACACATCAAAAAATCCCCCTTATTTCTTGGTATTAGGTCATTTGATGAAACATTTATTTTTTTACATTTTTTACATATTGTTTTACATATTTTACCATAAGGTTCCAAAAAACATGGTTGCCTCAGGATTAAATACTTCAATCGTGATAAATTCTAAGGATTAAGAAATTCTGGTCCCCTCAACTGAGCACTCAATTCTTATTTATGGGCAACCGAATTAACAGACTCAGAGTTTTGGGTGGACAGTTGAAAATAATGTTATTCTCAATAAGTTCATTTTTTTTATTAAAGGTTCGTTCAGTTATTTCTATTCTGCCTTAAACACGAAAACTTGAAATCCAATTAAGATCAATATTAAAGACAAATGAAAAATAAGTAAAATATTTATTTGCGGGCATTGATTATTACAGAAAAAGAAGTCCCAGAGTCCTAACATTCTGCATTTTCTGTTAAATACCCTTTCAAGAACAGATGGTTATATCGACAGACGGGCAGTCTGAAAAAACTCTTCAATTTTTCCAAGTATTTATATATTTCCAAATATGTCTGGACTTATATTTTCATACGAACATAATAACCTTTTTTTCAAGATCGGGAACTAAACTACTATAAAAAATAGAGAGTACACATCAGAAAACCCCCATTTCTTTGTATTACTTTTGGAACACCATTTAATTTGGTTAGGAACTCCTTCCACCATTTTTGAACGCTTCTTTTCAATTGTTTTGTATATTTTCCCATAAGGTTCCAAATAACATGGTTGCCTCAGGATTAAGTACTTAATTCATGATGAGTTCTTTTAATTTATTCATTCAAGGAAGGACTCAATTCAATTCGACTTGCTCTTTAAATCAAAAGAGGGTAGAGAAAGAGAATTTACCTAAAAAAATTCATTTCAAGTTCAAAGTTCTTTAATAGAAAATGCCATTTCAAGCTTTTAATAAATAATTAAGTTTTTTAAAAAGATATTTCCATTCTAATAATATTCCGAAATAACTAATTTTGTAACTATTTCTTAATTAACACTCCGCAAAGTAGAGGTTAAGGATTTCATTAAAGAGGGTTGGTTAGATAAATTCCCACCCCAAATTGAAGTTGCTAGCGACGTTCATCAGAAATAAAGACAACAAAAGGTTCCTCTGCAGCTGATCAGCCTAACAAACAGACTTCTTCCCGGTTGGGATCAGTTTGGTTTCTTATAAAACCTTCAATCTCATCCATAAACTCGGCCAAAAAAAAAAAAAAAACAGATGCCCAAAGTCAAAGAAATCCCTCAGCAGGCCCATCAAATTCGCTCGCATCGATAAAAAGACAAGTTTATTTTTCAGATAGATTTCAACTTCAGAATTTTATTTGAGCCGCAACGCCGGCCACGTGCCGCTCGCAGGTACGCCAGCCAAAATTCGCGTGCTTCGCTGGGCAATTAAAATGCGAAGCCATCACTTCCACAAAGAAGTAATTATGATTTTGGCATATTTACGTTTCGGCTGCGGATAGAAAAGTCAAGCTGTGCACTGGACTCCAATCGATGGAGGTGGGGGGCGGCGGTCTGGAAAGGCAGAGGCGTTGAGAGAATTGAATTGAAGAAGGCACGATTCTTGGGTTTTATATTTTCAAGAGTCCGTTTTAATCTATAGGCAAATATAGTTTCTTGTTCAATTGAATGTCGGTGTTGTGGTTTTGCGCTTTAATTTGAATATTCTATTTACAATTGGTTTTTAAAATTTTATTAGTTCGGTTTTTTTTGCGTTCTATTCTTACGACTCTTTTCGTCTCAAGTCAAATAACAGTGTTTGCAAATCTAAACAAGCGTTTGCTCCTCGACTTAATTGCTTACGTGGCTCGCCGCCAGCATCTTTATAATTTACAAGAGAAACTTACTTATCGCTAGGGTTTTATTTTTATCGGTCGCTTTGTTATTTACTTTTGATCTGCAAATGTCCTGTGCCTTTTTACGTTTGTCTTATTTACGATTACTTTTGTATTCCTCCATAATATTTTGGGCGTGTGTGTGGGAGTGTGTGTACTTTTACTAGTGAGAATATTGATTATATATTTGTAATATATAGAGTTCGATTTCTATGTATTTATGTATATATTTATATATGTACGGTTCCTATTTTCAACTTGGTTAATTTCTGCACATTCGCCGATGCCGGATTTATTTACGTTTGCTCTGTTTAATTGCTGTTCTCGGGTTTTGGATAGGATTCGCCTTAGCGTCTCGTATATAAATAAAAAATAGATTAATTTTGTTTCGTTTCGAATAATACATGCCATATGTAGAAATAGAAATACGCTGGATTATAATTCTCATAACTTATGATTCGATGTCAACCACATCAGGCCCTCGGACAGGCCCTCGCCGTTGGTGGCACAAGACGGCTGGACATACCAGTTGCGATCTCTCAACCTCGTTAAGCCTAGTTTCTCCTGGATTTCATGGGGTTTCATTGCTGCAACGAAATCGTCTTAGTAAACATGTAAATCAGGACGTTTTTCTTATGATATTTACCATCAGGCAAGTCCTGTTTATTTGCAAATATCAGTATAATGGCGTCCCGCATCTCCCTATCATTAATTATCCTATGCAGTTCCGTGCGCGCTTCGTCTATCCTGTCGCGGTCCGCACAATCCACTACGAATATAAGACCCTGTGTACCTGCCAACGAAACTCAATTAGCTTTGGCTTTTTTAAAAGTATTTAGAAGGTCCTTCGAACCTGTGTAGTAGTGCCGCCAAAGCGGCCGAATTTTGTCCTGCCCTCCGACGTCCCACACATTGAACTTCACGTTCTTGTACGTCACGGTTTCGACATTGAAGCCCACCGTGGGTATCGTTGTTACTGACTGCCCGAGTTTCAATCTATAAAGTATCGCTAGAGGAAAAGACCAAAACAGATTAAAGATCAACGAAGGCTTGGAATGCTTCACTTGACTCACTTGTTTTACCAGACGCGTCCAGGCCGAGCATAAGAATCCGCATTTCTTTGTTGCCGAAAATTTTCGATAGTAGCTTTCCCATGGTGATGTGTCATCCATAAACGTTGCCCTCACCCGATCTGCAATTTAAAGAACAAAAACTGCTTATAAGTCAGGCACTCGTGATAAAGGAAAAAAACAACCAATTGGCTCTTGGAGATGATAAAAAAGCTTAGCACGGCCTCTCGGCGGAAGTAAAGAGCATTATTTTGCATAGTAATTTTAATTCTGTTGTCAGCGGCAGCAGCAACTAGCGTATTAAGTGCAAAGAGAATTTATCATACACACACACGCACAGGGGCAATTGGGCATACATCACATAAACACAACGCCAGCGAGGCGATGATCATAAATTAAACAGAAGTTGTATTATAGTAGTTATCTCAATGGCGGCGGGTGGAATCATGAGAAGGCCTTGGTGGCTGGGGAAGCCATAGTTGCTAGGGGTCGGCGCCAAATCCTTGTGGGCAGGGGGGAGCCAGTTTGTCTGATAGCAGCCGAAGTAGAATTTCTTTGGCTCGCTAACACGTCACACACACGCCCGAGTCAGTCATACAGACGCACACAGAGGCAGGCAAACACACAGGCCACATACACACCCAGAAAAAAGAACCGAAATTCTCGGGGGTTACGCACCGCTATTCGTGGTGTGTGCCTGTGGCTTTTCTAGAAGCGCCTAATCTAATTGAAGAATTAAACGCAATCACGTCCCGATCATGCATATATAATGCATTTGCAAAAACAAAACTAGTAGAAAATAACTAACAACAACAATTTTGCACTAGGGAAACAATCGATGGGTACTATCGGGCATATCGATGGCGTATTTTCTTTTCCGGCACCATCGATGGCCTTGAATAATATATCGATGGTGTGTTCCGGTTTTTACAATTTGCAAATATTTCAATTTAATGTGTGAAAGGTAAGGAAAAGTTTACAACAAAGCTGGCAAGTAAAAAGAAATAGAGAAAAGTGGGGTAAAATGTTCTAGAGATAACTTGGCGTTTTGGTATTTTTAATGAGAATGAAGACTGGTCACACTGAAAAGCGAAACCCGGGAAAATAATTATTTGTGTTTTTTATATTAAAAGCCTTTGAAATGGAATTAATCCCTTGGCGTGTTATACAATTTACCCTAATCAACACTTCAAAACACATTAGTATGCCAAATTTAATTAATTATGAGGAATATTTCGAAATCTCTAAAGCCAATAAAACAAAATAACTCTACAAACAGCAAAAAATACGAAGCAATGGGAAGAATGGTTAATTTGAATTACGGATTTCCATTGATTTTGCTGAAATTTTTTAAAATTATATCAGTATTTAAATTTTGCTATCGATTGCAGGAAGCCTTATCGGCTGTGCGAAGATGTCGATAGGCGGACAGACGGCACGCGATAGGCTCCTTTATGCAGGTTCGGCGGCATTGAGTTTGTGAAAGTGCAGGCCCCAAAATGGCTGGCATTTATCCACGAGAGGCGGTGCGGGTGAAAGTCAAGAAATGTGAGTCGACCCTGCCGCCCGAATGGCGAAAATTCAGCGTCGATCCACAAATCACAACCCTGGAAGTGCTCTACTCCCTGCTCGCAAAAGCTTTCGAAATCAAATCTGATTTTTCCATCAAATACAAAGCCTTCGACCCCGCAGGCAACGAGATCTACCTGCCCGTCCTCTCCGACTGGGACCTGGACGCAGCCTTCCTGCGTATCCACAACATCTCCATACAAACCGCCACCGAGCCCTGCCTCATCCTGCAAATTGACGTCAAACCCTTCACCGTGGTAAGAGAATGTGAGACGGAATCCCCCTCGAGCCGGGCCAACAGCATCACAGGCTCCAGCGGCCTGCCGTCTGGCAGCGGCATGGCCTCCATTGGCGGCGCAGCCAGGGACCTCATGTCCCCCCTACAATCCTTCGGCGTCTCCCAGAAGTACGTCCAGCATATGCAAACCAAATTGCCCGGCCTCATAATGAACCAGATGGAAAAGACCTTCTCCATTGTCCAGAAGGCCTTCAATTTGAGCGAGGAAACCATGGCCAACCTGCCGCCGCGGCCGCCCTTGTCCGACAACGAGTTCCGCCTCTTCCTGGACGCCCTCGGCCAGATCCAACGCAACGACGAACTGCGCAAGGTGATCTTCCTGGGCGGCATCGATCCCAGCCTGCGCCGCGTCGTCTGGAAGCATCTGCTGAACGTCTACCCCAGCGGCATGAACGGCCACCAGCGCATGGACTTCATGCGCCGCAAATCCGAGCACTACCACAAGCTGCGCGACACCTGGAAGGCTGCCGTCAAGCGGGGCAGCGTGGCCGGCGAGCTGGCCTACGTCACCAGCATGGTGAAGAAGGATGTCCTAAGGACGGACCGCCTGCACCCGTTCTACGCCGGCAGCGACGACAACCAGAACATCGCCTCGCTCTTCAACATACTCACCACTTATGCCCTGAACCATCCGACGGAGTCGTACTGCCAGGGCATGTCGGACATTGCCTCGCCCCTGCTAGTGACGATGAACGACGAGGCGCAGGCCTACATTTGCTTCTGCGCGATCATGGGCAGGGTGAGGGGGAACTTCATGCTGGACGGCATTGCGATGACCCAGAAGTTCACGCATTTGACGGAGGCTCTGAGCTTCTATGACCCCGAGTTCTGGGAGTACCTCAAGTCGCAGCAGGCGGACGATTTGCTGTTCTGCTACCGTTGGCTGCTGTTGGAGCTGAAGCGCGAGTTCCCCTTCGAGGACGCGCTCAGGATGCTCGAGGTCCAGTGGAGCTCGCTGCGCTACGACAATAACGGAGACAAGGAACTGACGCTTTTCGAAAAGGTAACTCGAGTCCAGGAAATCCTTACTTTCTCATATCAAACGCTTGTTTTCAGGAATTTGTGCCCATTTCGGATTCATCGGCTCCCAACAGCGCCAGCACTTTTTCTGGCTCTTACAGCGCCACGCCCACCAGCCCTTCCTATTTGCTGACCAAGCCGCGGGAGAATCCCTACACCAAAGTTTGTGCGCTGCGGCGCCAGAGTTCGTCGGCCTCTTTGAGTTCCCTGAGCTCCTCGCTGGGGGCCACGGGCATCAGCAAACTGGACAACACCAAGCGGCTGAACCACAGCCTGGACGACAATATGTCCCGGCATGCGGCGCGTCGGACGCGTCGGGCCTCGGCCAAGGCCCACCAGAGCCTGGACGAGTCCAAGATGCTGGCTCTGATCGAGGGCACCATGGAGAACACCAAGTCCGCTCAGGAACTGTCCGCCAGCGAGGACACGGACGACGATGTCTTCGACAAAAAGGACCAGCCTTCGTCAGAGTCGCCGCTCAACTTCCACGAAACCAACCCCTTCAAAGAGGACGCACAAAACCCTAGCCAAGAGCCCGGCCAAGCCATCACCCCCACGCGCGCCTTCCTCTGCAGCTCGTCCTCCTCGACTCAGGAGGAGGCCGAAGCCCAGGCGTCTGCCAAGCTGCCCCACAAAAGCCTTCTCTCCAACTACAGCACCGTAAGCAATATCATTGCCAAGCAATTGGCATCCAATGCCAGCAATGTCAGCGAGAGCGTCAAACGCGTCAGCACTTCGAGTGGCGGGCACTTCAAGGATCTCAAGGAGAAGATCGCGGCCACCAGCCGCATGGGCCTTTCGTTCGAAGGCGGCGACGGGGAGAACAAGACGCCACCCAAGCTGGTCAAGAACTTCAACGAATTCCTCAACTTTGCCGCTGCCAACAAGAACCGCCTGTCCGATCGCCTGGCCACGCAGTTGCAGCTCAGCGAGAAGACCGCCTCCCCAGCCACTTCCCCGCAGGCCCAGCCCCGGCAGTCTGCCAGCAGGCCGTCGGTCCAGCTCAGCGGCAGCTCCGTGGAAGAGTCCGAGGCGGACAACACCTGGAGCGTCTCGACGGCGGCCACGGCCATCCAGCAGGCCCCCGCGATCACTCCCGACCAGGACCCCGACCAGGAGTATTATCCCATGACCACAGCCATCACCCGGGAGCTGCGCATGGAGGCGGACAGCCTGGACCGCCAGGTGTTCGGCCTGCCGTTCACGGAAAAGCAGACCCCCCTGGACGACATTGAGTACGAGAAGCTGGACAAGGACACGCTGGACCTGGTGGAAGACCTCAAGGAGAACGAGATCATCACCTGCCCGGATGTAAGCGAGCTTCATTTGCGCCGGCGCCAGCGCCTGGCGGCCGCCAAAAGCAACAGCGTCCAGCCCAGCGAATCGCATTCCCTCAATCCCTTTGTTGACGAGAGCTTCCTGCTGGAGGGCCACACTCCCCTGGGCATGCGCAGCAGCAGCAGCCTGCCCGAGGTCATAGTGCCCATATCCACGGAGCCGAATCTGGAGGTGCTAGCGCTGGTGGAGATTGGGACCAATGCGGATGACGAAAGCGCCTTCCCCAAGTCGCCCCAGCGGGCAGCACTGAATGGGCTGAATCTGCCGGCCTCCTCGCTGCCGCCGCCGCACGAATTCGGCGGGGGCAATGCCTTCCTCATGTTTCTCTGCCTCACCCTGCTGCTCCAGCACCGCAACACGATCATGAAGGCGGCCATGGACTACAACGAGATCGCCATGCACTTCGACAAGATGGTGAGGAAGCACGACGTGACCCGCGTCCTCAACCAGGCCAGGCGCATGTACATTGACTACTTGAAGCTCCAGAGCGCCCTCAAGCAGCAGCAGCAGGAGCAGCCGCCCAGCCAAGTCGCCCCGGCCGCCAGCACAAGCGATTAAGGTTGCTCAAAATTCAGGACGTACGACAACCAAAGTCTATTTTTTTATACAAAACGATCTTATTTTATATACGTATGTGTGTGTGTGTGTGTTGGAGGCTAGTGTCCTTTTTTGTGAAGTCTGATTTGTTGCCGATTTGCATTTGGTTTTCTTCGTTCTTCGTTAATGCATTCCAGGAAATAATGAGATTATCGATTCCATATTTATATTCGTATATAGAAAACTACTCTTTGATCTTTCCGAAATACTATCAAATCCAAATCTATTGTATTGTTAATTGTGAGTGGCAAACGGCACTTCAAAAGTGGATCGATGCAGCTAAAATAAACTAAATATAATCAAGTGAAAGCTTTAGGAATTTATTTAAGCAAAACCAAAAAATTTAACTTTTCAAAAGAATACGAAAAATTACAAAATTATAATTATAATTCTCAAGAGCTTTGAATCTGGGTTTTATATTTTTTAATACAACAGATCTTGGGATTCTTGGGATACACAAAAAAAAAAAAAACAAATACAATTCTTAATTCTATTTCTTAGGATCTTTCAGGGGAATATAAAAGTAAAAATACAACTTTACCGTTCTTAGGAATACAAATTTTCCAGAAAAAGTTAATAGTCTCGCCCGCCCGACAAGTTCGGGATTTAATTACACAAAACTAAACTTGGGGACTTGAAAATTACAAAGACAGAATTCTTCATGAATCTTTTACAAACTTATCTTAAAAAAACACAAAAGGACTCGAAGGCTTCCTCAATTCCAAATTGAAAAGTGTAAGAAACTAAAAGTTATACTTTTTCTTGAGCCGCTCGCGGATGAGGAGGCCCTTGATGAGCTTCTTCCAGTTGCCAAAGACGCGGGCCTCGTACTTCTCCTGCTCCTTGCGGGCCTGCTCCTGCTGGTCCTGATGCCAGGCATCGGTGACAGTGTCGCGGAACTCCTCGCACACCACGAAGCCGTCGAGCAGCGGATGACACGAGCCCTGGTGGAAATCAAAGCCAATCACCGCATTGGCGCAGTCGATGTTCAGCTTCTTGCAGACCCTCATCAGGCCAGGCACTGAAAAAAACCGCCAAGGATAAGCTGGAGTCCTGTAACATAGAATCCTGGCTTACATCTCAAATGGACCGTCTTCTTGGGCAGCATGCAGGCCTTGAAGAGCTCCACGTTGCCGTAGGCGTTCCTGGGCACGATGCCGTTCTCGGCCGTGGGCGGCTCGTAGTCTTCGGTCTGCCAGTAGCCAAAAATTTCCAGCGGCTGGTCCTTAATCACCGAGCGGGTAAGCTGGAAGAGAAACCATTGAAAAAAGGTCGAATTAAAGTTTCCCCC
Organism: Lissocephala sabroskyi; assembly: GCA_037075105.1. NCBI lineage: Eukaryota > Metazoa > Arthropoda > Insecta > Diptera > Drosophilidae > Lissocephala > Lissocephala sabroskyi. The sequence goes on along the minus strand of JBAMCP010000124.1, from coordinate 84,145 downwards.
ACTCACCTTGTCCCACTTGGGACGCGCCTTGACGATCTTGTAGGGCTGCTCGCCGAGCCTGACCACGCGGGCCGACTTGAGCCAAATCTCGCGCGAGTGCAGCAGATGCACGCAGTCGCGGGCGTAGATCGGCTCGCCGCGTATGAAGCCCAGGGTGGGGGCATCCGGCGGATAGATGCCCTGGAACTTCAGCAGATGCCTCTCCAGCGCGTACAACGGATGATCCTTGAAATCCCCAATGGCCGTGGGCATGGGCTTCTCCTCGTGGATGCGCCGCAGCTCCAGGTCCTCGTTAATATCGCGCCTGGTGCGCCGCCCCAAATACATGGCCACTGTCTCATCCAGCCAGGCCTTCTCGGCGCGGGCCTTGCGCACTGTGCTCGTCCAGTTGGCACAGTAACGGGCGGTCACATCCTTCACGCTCAGGTCGTCCTGGAAGGCGAAGACGTAGGCCAAACTGGACGTGGCTCCTTTCTGCGGGAAAAGGTGGCTTAAAAATAGTTTTTCCTCTAATTTTCTCCCCTTACCCTGATCGAGTCCACGCAGTTGACTTTGCCCTTGAAGAGGTCAATGCAGACCCATTGCTCCTCGACCTCGGACCAAATCTCCACCCAGAGGTCGGCGGCAGTGGACTTGCGTTTGTCTTTGGCAGAGCCTTCGTCGTCCGTGGAGAGCACCCGGCGATCCTGGCGCAGATTCTTCACCGCCTTGGGCAGCACTGGGGATTTCTTGATTTGCTTGGTGGGCGTGGGCTCAAAATCGGCATCCGATTCGCTTTGACTTCGCCCTTTGTGCAGTTTCTCCAGCTTGGGGCGCCTCTTCCCAGCGGGCAGACCATCGTCGGCCCCGTCCATTTGCGGTATTGTCAGCTGGGCAGCCTTCTGCTGTCGTGTGCGCAACTGGCGCCCGGCGGCGACCACAGCTTCCGGCGGCTTCTTCAGGAATGTGGGTGACACTTTGATTTTGGTGGTCTGGCTTTTGGCTGCCTCGCCGGCAGCCGTTGGTGCCGGGGACGTGGCCTTCTTGCCATGCAAAAAGGTCGGGGAAATGTGGACCTTGGGCGACTTGCTGCGTCCGCGTGACTCGCGCGTCGGCTCGCTGGGATTGGCATTCTCGGTGTCGCTCTTCTTGACGTTACCGTCCTTGCGCGGCACACTGATCACCAGTTTGGGGACCACAGGCGAGCCGATTTTATCCGCCGCCGGCTTGTCAGCGGAGGCCTTTCGGGTTCTCCGGGCAATCGGGGTCTCCCCACTGGCCAGCTTGGCTTTCTTGCCCTCCACCGGGGACTCCACGGCGGGGCCTCTTTTGAGCTTGGACAGTTTGGGCTTTGAATTGGAGTCGCTGCTGCTGTGGCCAGCCGGCGAGGGCTTCTCGTTCTTGCTGCGGTCCGTGGCCTTCGCCCTGGCACTGCGCGAAGTGCTGGGCTTCTCCTCGACTTCCTCCTTGACTTTATGCTTGTCTTTTTTGACAGTAGGCTTCTCCGCTGCCTTGGGCTCTTTTTTGCTGGGCGACTTCTGCTTGGGCTTGGCGGGCGCCGTCTTCTTGTTGTCCTCTTGGTCGGTGGATTCCTCAGCCGTCTGCGATTTGTTTTTCGCGTCCTCCGGCTTCAATTTGATAGGCAAGAGGTCGCTGGCCGACGGCTTCAGCGGCAGCGGCTGCAAATTCCCAATCAACCGGCAATGCATGCCCATGCCACGCGCAAGCACAATAAATATGAACACCATATCCTGCTTGCAGCGCGCCTCCTTGCGCTTGATCTGCGCCAGCAGCTCCTCCACAATCCCCTCCTTGGTCTTGGCCGTCTTCTCCGGGTACAAACTCGGACCCATCAGCTTCACCGTCGTCTTGAACCAAGTGGTGAAGGACTGCAGGTATTTGATCTCCGTGCCCCGCTCCGTGGGGTAGGCGTTCTTGCTGGGCAGCAGCTTCAGGGTCTCCTGCATGAGGCGGGAATCGCTGAGCAGCTGGTTGTACTTGTAGTTCCGCCCGATCAGGCACATCAGGCTGACCTTGTGGACGAGCAGTTGGCGGTCCTTGATGTTGCGGTTCATGCGCCGCTTGAGGGCCATTTCCAGCTCGTGTTGGGTCTTCTGTTCTTTGGTGGGGCGGCCGGTGGAGAGGGCCACATGGATTTCCATGTCGCCGGAGGTGTTGGGTTCGTCGGCGGGCAGATCGACGCCTGGAAAATGAATGAGACGATGAGGACAATGAGGAAACTTTGGTGGTAGCGAAAATCGTTTTGCATTTTGTTAACACTTTGCATTTATTTTTATTTAAAGTGCGTTTGAAGTTTTGGGTTCTTTAATGGATTTAAATACAATCAACATTTGACTAAATTTGCGCTAAAATTATGCATTTCTTTTGTGTCTTTGCTTTAAATATTTTCGTTTCATTTCGCTTAAATATTCCATTAAGATTTGGGAATTTTATATGAATACATTTCGCTAAAGTAAATTCGTTTAACATCAGTTCTAATTTGCTAGCTATTTTTGATTTTTCGTGTGTGTGTTTGTGTATTTTTTGAAACACTTGAATTTGCATTTTAAAGTAAACTTTTTAAGTGTTTTTTTATTTTTAAAATGTATTTTAAAAATTCTTTTTTATTATCTTGCATTTTATTTTGTATTCTTAAGTCTTTTCAGAGGCTTGATTTTTTTTTTATATGCGATTGCAAATTAAATTTAAAAAACACCAAAAAAACAACTCAATAAATGCACGATCTGTTTTTCTTTAATTTAATACTTTTGATGCTCTTGCAAAATATTTAAAATTCGAGTTTCGTGTGCAAACATTTAAAAACCACATTCAGATTTCGATTTGGAAATTGTTTTCCTTTAACAACAACACACATTTAAAGGGACTCTGTGGTGGATCTTATTATATTTTCAATCGCGAGATCTCAGGACTTTTTATAAAGTTTAAAACAAAGATTTCGTTGGGGATTTAAAAAGCAGTTAAAAATACTTCATAGCGGTGTTTCGTTTTGGAAAATAGTTAAGAGATCTTTCAAAAGCGTTCAACAAAAGCAGTCTACGTGCCGGTCGCTCTATTTTAATGCTAGCTCAGTCTAATCGACTAACGGTTTATTAGTACAGTACAGAGTTTCGTATAATTTTGTTTGCTGATGTCTAAACGTTCGCCCAATAAAACAAAACTACGCAGTCTCAATCGGAGCAATTTGGAAGCTTTCGTTTATCAGATACCAGAAGTCCTAACTACCAACGATAAATACACAACGCCACAACCGTTTTTAAAGTACAGCACCGCTAACTACCAAGCACAGTGGGTCAAATCAAATCTCTAGGTACTCTAGTCGGAAGAAGAGTCGTTAAAGGAAAGACAGTTAAACTGGAAAGGTTTTTCGGTTAGTCTCAGGTTTTTTAGTGTTTTTACGGTTAATTCTACGGAGATCTTGGACTGGCCTAAGTCGCTCGCTTTGGTGACCCACTGTACAGCGTAGCCGTAAGCCAAACTACTTGCGTTTCCTACCTGCAACTTCCTCAAAGTCAGAGTCGTCCGTATCGCCGCCGGCCACCACAGTTGAAGCCGGGCGGGTTTTCGTGTGCCGCTTGATTCTGGTAGATTTGGTTTTGCTCAGACGCGACGGTCCATCTAGGGGCGGGGGCGTGGGACGTTTTTCCGAGACCTCGTTGTCCTCGCCGGCGTTTCTTTCCGGGGTTTGGGAATAATTTTGATTTTCGCCCAATGCAAGCAATGCCTTCACATCCATGGCCCCCTTTTGGGTGGAGGGAATGGGTTTTTCGACGCGTTTGGCAAGCGCTTCCTTTGCACGCTCCAGACTGTTGGCATTTTCGAGTAGGCCACGGAAATCGAAGGGTTTCGTGGCGTTATCGTCAATGCTGGAATTGGAATCGTTGTTGTCCTCGGAACCGGAGTCAGAGAGATTTGTGATGCCCGCATTGCAATCGAAATGGGGCACCGGGGACTTCTCTTTGATCGGCTGGGGTTGTGCAGTAAAGAAACTGGAACCCAGATCGAGGTCAGCGGGATTAACTAAGTAATTTTCGACACTGGATTCGCTGCTGGAGTCGTCGTTGTGATGCTCGCTTTCATTGGGCGTTTTGGCGTTTTTTGAAGCCGTTCCACGGTTCGAGCCCGACGCGGAGGGCGAGTTCTGTGAGGGTGATGTGGGAAATGTCTTGGGTGGCGGTCGGTACTGTTTGTATAGCTTGGAGCGCAGCGATTGCCCAGTTGGTTTGCGCTTCTTCACCGAAGCACCTTTAATTCCAAGAGGGCTTTTCGGGTCTCTAAGCAAATTAAAATAATATAAGTGAGATTGACGCAGGCTTTAATATAAACTTTACTTTTTCTTGGAGTTTCCGGCAGCGGAGGACCGACCGCTGGCGCTTCCCCCAGCTTCGGGCACTGCCTCGAAGTCGCTGTCATCGTCGTCCGAGGACTCGCCGCCTCGCACATCTTTGCCTGGCTTCCACTCGTCCTCGCTGGCCGAGAAGCCCTCCGATTCTGATTCCGATTCCGACATCGTGTCCTTTTACTGGCTGGAAGGCTGTGCGTTTTTCATTTAAGGTTAGACGGCGAGCGGGGCGCTTGCCTACTTACAGTTATTATTGATTTTTACGACGCAAAAATGGGCTGCACTTACTCTTGAACTGCCAATTGTGATTTCGGGGTAATTTAACTGATTTCCATTGAATTTGGGGCCACCAGCGCAGTCGGATCTCTGAATTCTGCTTGAACTTAAGTTTTTTGGGCTATTTAAATGAATTGTGAAATAAACATTTCCGCGCTGCAGATGCCAAACTAAATCAACGCATGCCTTATCGATAGCTATCGAAATTTAAGGTACTCGATACTCGCAATCGAATGTTAGTTAACAGTGGAAATTAAACGTGAACCTTAAATTTTTTTGGCGATGTAAGGGTTCCTTTATTTAAAACTAGATCTTAGAAAGTGTAGAGTGTGGGAACACTTAAACATATTTAAAAGAAAAAACAAAAAAATCATCCCTGCTTATCGAGAATACTGGAAAATCATCCCTGAGCGTTCCATAGTTAACAGCAAACATTAACTAACATAGGGAAATTGCAATTTGTTTTGGATAACTTTGTAATTTAAAGGGGCTTCTTGGCATTCCATTCAATGGATTCTACCGGCGAGCAGCTGCATCCAAACTGGCGAGCCCTGACCACCCTGCATGTGCCTTTGAAGCGGTTTGTGCGTGCTGGCGAAGAGGAGACACCAAAGGAAAAATCAGAAAAGTACGAAATAAAAAATGTAAACGGCGCAGAGATACAAAAATTCTACCAGGAAGTTCTCGAAAGCCCTGCAAGCAGCAAAAAGCCCAAATGCCCTCCACCTCCCAAGCGGTCTAAAAGGAAACTCCAATTGCCCTATGACAGGAACAAGTTCTTCCGCTGCGCCGCAGCCAACAGCGTCGCAGAGCTCCAGCAAATCCAAATTCCTGAGGATGAACTGAACGCTCAGGATTGCTTCGGCTGGACGGCGCTTATGATGGCTGCCTGCGAGGGAGCCGCAGAGATGACAGAGTACCTCCTGGGCCTCGGCCTGGACACGGAAATCACAGACAAATCGGGCCACACGGCCTTGGCGCTGGCCCGACGGAAAGGCCACTCAGCTGTGGTGCATTTACTTGAGGCCCAGGCGGCTGGTTCCAGTCGCCTAGCCGCTGACGATGAAGCTGCTGAGATGGAAACAGAATCTCCTGTCCCTTTCTACTGTGACACCTGCCAAAGGAAATACAGCGAGTCCACCTGGCGAGACCACCAAACTTCCACGGTCCACCAGTTCAACCTGAAATCCCAACTGCCCGCCAACAAGCTCGTCAAGTTCAACATTTCGGCCAAGAACCTGGGCCTGCAGATGATGGTGAAGCAGGGCTGGGACAAGGAGCACGGACTGGGACCTGCACAGGATGGACGGCTGTATCCTGTGAAGACTGTGCTGCGCAGGCAGCGCACTGGTCTGGGCATCCAGCAGCCGCCGGCCAGAGTCACCCATTTCGCCGCTTTTGATCTGGAAGCCACCCGACGCCGGGGTCCTTTGCCGCAGGAACGCGTGCGGACCCGCAATGAAATTAGACGTGAGAAGGTCCTGGACTGGAAGCGGAATCGCAGGCTGCGAAACGAACTGAGCTAGGAAGGGGAATTTAATAAAAAATACCAACTAATCAGCGTTTCTTTGAAAGGCTAATTATGCAATTTTTACCAAAAACCCAAATCAATATAGTCAGCGGCTTAACTATTTGGCGGTTAGGCTAGGTCAGTGCGGAAGGGCCACCCACACACACACAGAGGGCACGTGTTGTTCTGCTGACCTGACCCTCTTTCCGACGCTAAGCGCCCAGCGACCCAACTCGTCCCTCTCAGTGGCTTGGTTACCGTCTGAAATGCATTCAAGGCCTGCGGAGTTCTGTCTGGAGTTTTAATTGTGTTGGCTGTGCATATACTCTCGCCGCGGAGCCATGGATGACACCGATTTCACTTTCAGCGGTTTGGCGCATGCGCTCAGCTCAGGCGACGGTGTCGGCCGAAGGATTCGCATTGTATATAAGGACGGGATTTCCGAAATTCGGCATTCAGTCGCATTCGGACTGTGGCAGTGGTTAGACGTGGCGCTTCGGAGCATTAGCTCTTCTTAATCAGTGCTACCAATTCGGAAGTTGTTAAGTTTCTACAAAGAAAATTTCAGTTCAATTCGAAACGAAAGTCCCTCGTTATTCTTTTAAGGTAAATTTGAATTCTGGCGCGCATGTTTAGATCGACAGCTGCTCGAATGCAACCCTGCGCGCGGACAGCCGATCAACAGCTGATCGAAAATGCACAGCGCAAAAGCTCAGCGTTCTCTCTCATTTGTGTTTGCGGCTTCAACGTGTTCGTGCGCGAAATGTGCTTCGGACGCATTTTTTAAACAAATCAAAGTTTAAACAAATCAAACTCGTCTCAGTGGCCAATACTCGTGCTCGATTTATTTCCCCGCTAATCGTTTTATTTTCGTGTTTTTGCGTCGTTTCTTCCCAGTGCAAGTAAAAATTGTGTAAAACCTAAAAAAACCAACAACAAAACGTAATTAATACAAAAGAGTGCACAATTATTTGCAATTTGTTTAGACAAATGCCTCGCCATCGTCCCTTCGAGTGGAGCCCACCCCGCGAAAATGCCATGTGATTGCTGCGTATTTTGTCTGATTTTCATTGAACTTGAAAAACAATTTAAACGGCTCAAATGAATATTCAGTTTAGTGTGCAATATTATTGCTGCTTTTGTTGTTTTTCGTGCTATTTATTTGACTCATTGCTGCCCGAGAAGGTTTATTTTTGTAGCAATTTGGTTTATATTGAAATTCGTACATTGCGCTTATCGCTCTTTAGTGATTTCGAAGGGAGGGGAGGGGGTACTCTCGCCTCTGCTTTGCATTTTGCTTTTTTGTTTATTTCTCTTCACGAGGGATGCTGGCTACCTTCCCCCCCACCGCTGCGATTTTCCACCGCGATCGGAAATTTATTTCTCCCTTTTCTTCATAAAACTCGCGCGTGGCGCGTGTTGTTTTGATCTTTTGGTTTTTCAATCAATTGACCTCCAGGTGGGTGGCGTGGGGTTGAATTGAAATTAAAATGCACTTTTCTTGTTTTCAATGCCGGTGAAAGCGGATTTTAGTTGCTTTTATATTGACAGTTTCGTTTACGAACAACCGCAAATTTTATTGTATACGGAAAAATTTAAAAATATCCATTAATAATTCGGTGAAAATTGCGGCAAACGAAATGGGAAATGGAAGGGAAATGGCAATGCAGGAAACAAGGGTTACCCAATTTTTCCAAAAATATATTCATACATTCATAAATATTTTTCTACATTTAACCGTCAGAAATATTTCTTTTAGCAACAATTCTTTTTCTGCTACTCGAAGAAAATAATTTGAAAAACTCACAACCACAAATTTCCATTTTTAAACGATCGCTGGGGTTTATGGGAGAGGGGAAACTTTATGGGGGTGGGGGGGAGGCACGCTGTGTTTATCTATCCAGTCACCTGACTTGCAGGCCCCATCAAAGCCCACGTTCCTTGGGCGTACAACGAGCGTAAATCTAAAAAATTGTAAACCAAACAAAATTAAAAAACAAGAAAAACACAGAACGCGAAAGGAATCTCGTGTTTATTATTTTGAAATTATAGAAGCGAGAATGTTTCAGAATTCGTGGGATGCATGATGGACGGCACATCAGAGGGGCCTAGGGAGATAAATAATTTGGCAAAATAAAAAAGAAAACTTCCGGGTCATTGCCTGTGGGGTTTCGGAAAGCTGGGGACGGAATTCCATTTGTGTTTCTTTTGTCGACGCGGTATTTTTTTTTCCTTCAAACGAAAATCACTTAAGACGGCTTTTTCGTCAGTCTTGAATGCGTCGGAAAACATCTTGAGGATAAAATAAAAATATAAATACGAGTGAATGCGGAGAAATAAAAAACTTCCTTTAAATTTCAAACCGTTGAGAGAAATTTTAATGAGGAATCCGAAATTTGTGTACTTTGAATTGGCCAAGTGTTTTGTTGTTTTTAAATTTATTTAAACGCGGGTGTGTTTATATTTTTTTTATAGGTAATTCCCATTGCGTAAAGTGTAGCATTAATATAATTACACGAATTATAAACAAATTCGTAATGGTGATCGCGAATCTAAACAAATGAAAAATCGAAACCAAAAACCCAAACAACAAATCCACAACACCAACAAAATCCACACAATTTATATCATTTAAAAAGCAACTACAAATTGAACATTCAACCGCTGGGCAGATGTTTTCGGCCACAACCACACAATCATCGCTGGACTGAGTGCTATAAGCCAAGTACTGAACCATCTAGACGTCTGGCAAGTTGGCCGAATGCCTGGTGAATTCTGAAAGGTGAGTTTCCTGGCCGCTTTGGCATTTCCAACCAAATTAACCTTAGGCAGCCAGCAGTTTTCAAAATTTATCTACGACATACATACATAGGTATGTACGTATGTATGTACGTAATGTATGTCTAGGAGCAGACAGGCCCTGGGCCGTGAAGGCTGTGTCCTTGCTGGCTGCTCGGGTGGGAATGTTTTTGGGGGGCATAAATCTTTCGCTTTCACTTTCGTTTGGAGTATTAAATTCGCCACCTTGTGGAATTTTCTAATAACGTGAAAGTGTTGCATACCAAGCGGCGCATGAAATGAGAAATTTGCCAAAGTTTCCACATAAATTACAGCCTACAATTAGGTGCCCCGCCCATGAATCTCATCCCCCACCGCAGTAATTTTGTCTTCCAAAGTTTTCTGCCTCTCAGCGCGGCTTAAAGACGAATCAACGGCTTCGGTATTACACGAGTAATTAACACTAATCACATCATGACAACAGTTTCGGGCCAAACTACACATGTTTCGGGGGTCCTGGGGAGGATTTCGCTGGCTGCCACAACAAAGCGGCCGACACGCGTTGCTTCTTTCAGCGGTTTTTGCTGAAGGCCGTTTCGGTTGACTTTCCAATAGCTTTGGGCTCTCTGGGGGAATGGCCGACTTGCCAACTCGTAGGTTGCTTTCGGTTTTTGTTTAATTAAATGACAAGCCTCGCCAGCAAAAGTTAAGGCCCAAACTTGCCCAGAAGTTTGTCAAAGTGGCAGACCGCAAGGCAAATGCAATTTACACGAAACTCCGAGACACGCTCACAGCTTAAATTCCCAAAGACTGAGGGCCATTAAAAAGCGCAATTTTTATGCCTTGATCTGGTTATTTATTTTTAAACTTTATCCCTGACAGATTATTTACTGACTAAACATGCTGGCTGTCAATCAAGAGACCATTGCAGCCAGGATAATTGGGTGCCTTGGCTTTTGACCATCTGATATGCGAGTTATCCTTGGTCGGTGTCAATATTTGCCAATGATTTTAATTGCCCGGACAGGAGACAAGGACGAAGTCAAGAACAACGACGGCAGCAAATAGGAAATTGTTTTGATAAATTAATTAAGTTCTTGAGTCCTTTGGTGAGCTCGTTCCTTTTGTTGTTACCTTCTTCGTTATGTTGCTTAACCCTTGAAAATCACAGCGATTTTTCGTTCACTTCATCCTTCCAATTAAAGCGCCCGAAATAAATTAGTTTTCATTATCAGAAATTAGAATGGAACCCTTCCGTTAATTAAAGTGACATTGGCAGGCGCTTAAAAGACCATCGGCCAGGGATCTAAAGGAATCTTTGAGGAAGTTAAGGGCTTTTTGTTTGCTGGAATTTTTCTACTTTATTTTAAACTCTTTCTTTAAACAACTTTCTCGAGTAGCCTTGGCTTTAAGACGAACTTGCTTGCCTTTTTGGAACTCCTTTCTTAGGATGAAATAAGTCCTGCAGAAAATTCGGTTCATAGTATGGCGGGTTAATGGTTTGCGTTTATTGAAAAGAAAATCCTCGAAAAAATAAAAATCTCTAAAGAGATGACATAAATTTCACTTTATTTCGCTTCTGCTTGATCCCGACGCCTGGCGACTGGGATCCCGGACTTTGGTTAAGTTCATTCAGGCAGCAATTTAATAAAAGTGGCCAGTTTAATACGTTCAATTGATTTTCGACACTAGTTTGCTCCCGTTGGCGCCGTCGGAATCACTTCGAAAAGTATCCCTGGAATCGAAAGCATGTGATTGAGCGAATATAAAAGTGGCTTAAAGGCCACCAGAAGTCTATTGAAGCGCGAAATCGACTTAATGCATTAGACTAGAAGAAGCAGCAGAGTTCTGGGCAGGGTCCTGCCTCCTTCGCCCTGCCAAAACACACCAAGGGCGACATCGCTGGCAAAGCCACGTAAAGCAAATATTTGCGGCTTAAAAGGGATATGGGGGCCAGAGAAGTTGTCGACGTGGCAACGTTCGAAGGTGACTCAAAAGCCAGCCAAGTTAATCATATCGAGACCGGTGACAAGGTCACATAGAACCAAGGCTCTCCTCCCAGGCAAAGACACCAATTAAGTTTAAATGATAAGATGAAAATGCCGTGTCAGTTTTGCAGTCGATGTCGGAAAAGTTTTGCGAAGTTTCAAGTTGCCAATTTGCCAGCGAGAACTGCAGTTTCCTGCAGGTGAAACCAGCAATTTCCACGCCCACTCGTACAGCCTCCATTTCCATTCAGTCTGATAAACCCGAGACAGCGTCGCCGTCAAGACGCAATAAAAAGCAAACATTCTCGACAATCCCAGCCTTTCTGACAAGGCAAACAGATTTCAAGGTGCTTGCTTGTCTGAATGTCAGCGCGCACGGAACGACGCCGCCAGATGAAATCTAATTTAGATAAGAAATAAAACTTAAAATAGTCCAACATCCAGCCGAGTTTGTGGGCATTTATTTGATTTGAGCAAATTGCGTCAGCAGCCATTTTCCGCCGCCCACACAAAAAACTGTGGCCACCGATGTAAGCCAATTTAGCAGGCTCAGTAAAAGAAAATTATTGAAGACTTTTCAAGCCGGCAACAAAAGAGCTTCATGATTATGGCACGCGTCCTCCCTTCCCTCTTTCATTGAGCAAGTTAAGAACTTCTGCTATAAGCCCCGTGCCTGATAAAAGTTCATTTATCCCAGAGAGGGAGGAAAAAAGCAGATTGTATAATTTAACCGGCAGGTGATTAACCGCCAAGTCTATGGCGCAATCTGGCCATAAAAAAATCAGACAGAAATCTACAAAAACAATGCAATTTCTGGCTCTTTTTGACTGCGACTTAAGGAGCAAATAGAACCGCCTAGAATTGAAGGAATCTGTTAATCTCCACCAATTCTTTTCTCTGATTTGCTCCCAAAACTTTTTTTAAAGCTTTATGGATTTTTGTATTCCTTCTTTATAATCCTGAGAAGTAATTAAAAGTAAGTTAAGGGATCCGGAGAGTGAGGGGATTTAATCTGCGGTGTGGCTAGCTTTTACTTAGTTTAAATTAAATGGCCCGAGATGCCAGGACGTGCACTTAATGCCTTGGCAATTTGTCATGTGGCCGGCTGCCGGGCGTATGCGCAATTTGATTGTACTTAATTTGCATATTTAATATGGACAACCGTGCATACATCCCAGTAGGTTTTTATGCTCACCTTCGCAGTCCCTGTAATTTTATGGCTTGCGTGGCAACTAAGTGAGTGAATCCCATAAATATTGATGGCGCTGACTCCTCGGTTAATGATTGCGATGAGCAAGCTGAGACGGAAGGCTGCTTGCTTTTAATTTGCCGGGAATCATATTGGCTCCTTTGAGGAAAATACAATTTCGACGACTTGTTTGGCTGGTCAGAACAAATTGGCATCGACTTCTCGGCCTGCCAGGGCCAACTGACGCCTTCAGCCGACTGACAGAATCAAGATGACAGTTCACAGTGGCCCGCCAGCCGGTGGGCTCGGTAGGCCGAATGATTTGGTTGTTGGTTTTTTCAAGTTTCGCCCCACGGTGCTTGTCGTAAGCCAGCTGACACTTGGGCTTAATGATGTTGCAGTGTCTGCCAGCGCCCGCCGGCTTGCTGGTGTCCTGTGGGCCTCTGAGTCGTCCATGTCCTTCGCCCGCTGGCGACAGGCTTTGGGCGCGTGGGTGGGCCACGGAGGTTCCATTTGTCAAGTTGAATGCTTTCTGTTGACATTTCAGTCGGATTTACGCATGACAACTGCGGCCCACAGATTTAAATATTTAAGCCCATTTGGGCCTCGCCTCTTAGGCAAGCGGGCAGCGGATCAAACTTGAGATTTAATTACCCGTCCGCCCTTATAAAGTGGCCAGGTGGCCATATATCTATTTTATATTTATGATGAAGCCGTATAATCGGGCATAATCGATCCTGGCAGCCTTGTCGTCTGGACCGCAAAGTGACCCATGTCCCTTGTCCCTGCGCTGTGTCGTTAATTTGTCTGGATCAACAAATATGGCCCAAAATTGTGGCTGGCGTTCTAGACCGGAGAAAATGTCCTTTACTCTCTTTGTATGGGAAGGCGAGCTGCCGAGGTTGTGGAAAATTTACGACATTTCTCTGCAGGGCTTTTCACAATTTTATAACTTTATCATTTTTAATAAGTTGCCTGCAACTTTCTCTCGCTCACGTACGAGCGGGCTGGCAATTTGTCTCGTGTCATAAACACAGTCCTTCAATTTTTAATGAAACACAAACATGTCCCATAGAACATCCTACGATTTGTGTCAAATTTATGAGTTTCAAGTGCGCGAAGTGAATTTTTGTCTGGGCTTAGTCCTTCCAGTCCACAATGCCGATGGATCAGCTGTTAAGTTAGATTGCCACTCCGGCATTTTGTGGCTACAAATGGAATGTGAGTGCTGGAATTTAGATCCGTTTGCGTGGGAAGTCAGGCTAATTGAATTATGAAATGTGTCGTCAAGCTGGAGGTGGAAATTTAATATTCAATTCGAAATCTATTAGGGTATTCCACTCCTTAGGGAATACTTAATTTGAGGAGAGAAAAATCTTAAGTTACCCAAAATTACAGTCCTGCCTGCTTGGCCCGATTCCCGTGCTTTAAACAGAATTCGAAATTAAATATGCAGAAAACGCCTACGTATGTTTTTGTTTTCCCTTCCCCGGTTATGTTTTCCTGGGCAGACGGAGTTTGTTTCTTCTGGGACGCTTCAATTATAAAATTTAATTGAAATTTTCGATGGGGGAAGCCACATCGCTCCTTCAGGCCATACGATCCGCTCGAGTTTAAGGCCGGGAAGCCGGCGAAGTTCAGTTCCCAGGTCAGCCATGCATTGAAGGAGTCAACACACAACTACCCGCTGGCCAAAGACAAACGGAAAGCGCAAAGTCAAAAGTGGAAATCCTTTTAGCCGCTCAACAAAGCTACACTCAAAGAAAGTGCAATAAGATTGCAGGTTACGTGCCCCAAGAAGCCCAGAAAGTTGCTCTCAGCGAAATCGGGTCGAATCGGAAATTTATTTATGCAAACACAAAGCCAGCCCAACCCGCCAATCGCATATGCTTCGGGGGCTTGAAAAGAAACTTAGTTGAAATTGAAATAATCCCAGAAAGAAATCGAAAAACCAGAAGTCCTTAAGGGAAACATTTTTTTAAATTATCGTCCATTTCTATTGTCATTTCGCCTGGCAAATAAGCAAAGTTAAATTCGCCGTTTTGTGGGCCTTGAAAAATTGCCAAACTTGGATAGTTCTGAGAGCTTCTCCTGTTGCTGATATTATGGCCTTTCTTGGTGGCAATGTGGCCGTTGTTTCGTGCGCTTTATTACATTTTTATTTGATGTTCGCCCGGGTGCTTTTAATTTTGTGGGGGCCGGTTTTTCATTTTCGGTGTTTGCCCGGACATGTGGGCCTGTGACCCTGCCCCTTTGCGGCTCCCTGCCGGGTGCTAGCTGAGGGTCAGGTCAACCGTGTGCGTGACTTTTCATGCCAGGCGTGGCACGTGATTAACTTGCCCGGCATTTAATGCCACTGCGGAGCAGCCGGGCTGCCCAGTTACACATATGTAAGTGTGGCGCTGGCTGGGTGGCCAACATGCAAATGACCATGGCTGACCAACGGCCAGCGTGCCGCATGTTTGCATGTTATAAACATTTCAACTTTAGTTTATGGCCCGACCGAAAGCAGCTACCGCGGGGAAAGGGCGGCCTGGTTGGAGCTTCTTTTTGCGAAAACAAGGAGGCAACAACAGCAAGAGGAATAATAACCGCCGGGTGCTTTATTTGTGCATGTGTGCGTTGTGAATTTTACGCTTTTCACCTGCAGCTGGTGCCTGCCTGTTGGTGTTGGGGATTTTAAATTTGTTGCAACTTTTACTTTCAGCATATTGAGGTGCTTCGCGTGCTGTCGCTTGGGTGTCGCTCTCACGCTCTTGTGGGTAGTTAAGCTTATTTTCCTTTAACCTTGTTCATTATGTTTTTATGGGTGAAAAAGTGATGACGCTGCTGGAAAGTATGCTATAAATTTTTGCATTGCCCAATGAACCGGAATTTCAAGAGCTTCAATCACCCAAACCGTTGGCAGTTTGGCTTTTAAAATTAAATGCCCGCTGCTGCTGCCTCTAACATACAGTGAAAAGCCGCTAAAGGGGCCTTGGGAAAATATCTCCCTCACCGTTCCTTAAGCAGCCAATGTAATTTCCATAAACACGCAATTGAGCTGCTAACAAGCAGCATCCACCCACCGTCCGGCGTTAATGAGCAAAATAGAAAATTGTTTGACGGCAACAAAAGGAACTAATAATGGTGGAAAATAGTTGGCTAACATAAACCGACGGCTGTATATTCTGTAATCTAATCAGTTCTTTAAATCATTACTTTGTTAAAGAAAGGGAAGGTCATTTTCTGAGTTTCTGAGGGGTTTGTTTGTGTCAGGAATTCTTAGATTTTAACAAACTTCCATTTGCTAATATTGCACTCTGGCGATACCCACGACCCTGCCCAGATTTCTGTGCCTGTTGAGATTGTTTTCCTTGCCTTTCTCCAATATTTGTATAACGTTCTACCCTTTTCTGTGGGGGTCTAGGGTATGCAAACAGAACAGACAAAGGACACCAGCACCCGCCACTCGCAATGCAACAGTTGCAACAGCCGCTTTGTCAGGCACGTTTAATTGAGAGCAAAGAGTGAAAGCGAATGAGACCAGCCCACGAGGAGGGGTGCTGTCGGGCTGTCCCTGGGTTAACTGCGTGCCACTGCGGCTTGTTGGCTGCCATGAGGCAAGAGGCAGCAGCAAGGTGTCGCAAGTTCGCCAGGGCGCTGTTAATGTGCAGCTGTGTGTGGCTGCGGACACAGCCATTTGTTGCCTGGCAGCCCGTCTGGGCGGCACGTGTGTGTGGCGTGGGTGTGCTTAGGTGTCGCCGCGTTAGTGTGTCGCTATTAGCAGGCGCTGGCATTGGCAGGAAATTTGTTGCCATTATGCCGGCTGGGCGAGGGCGAAGACGGCTGGCGACAAGGCGTCTCTGGGAAGCGCCAGACTTGGGCAAATTGCCCTCGGGTGAGTGTGTGCGTGTCGCCTGCATGCAAATTAGTTTCCTCCGAAAAAAGGGGCGTGCGGCGAGGCCTTGACGGCTTCCGTTGCTATTCGATTGCCCTCGTCCTTACCCTCGGCCATTTCTATTTATTTGCTCGTGTCGCATTCATTCTAAGGCCTCAAGCCAAAGTGTCAAAGGTGCAGGACTCACAAATGTACAGTAAATGCATTCAGCTAGCCGCATTCATGGCTATCCTTGCACACACACACGCACACATGAATATAAAGCCACAATACAGCCTTGTCCCCGGAGCAGCCAAGGCAACAGCTGCCCTTAATGAGCATCGCTTTTGCGTCACCAGCTGCTCAAGTTTGCAAGTTTATCGATAAATGATGTGTTATCGCTTTTCGCCTGGCCGTGGACGGGGCGCCGTTGGAAAACTTTGAAATTAGATTGCCTAGTTTTTTGGGGGGCCCGAAGAAGGAAAATACCATTATTTTTGCGGTTATTGTTGCGACAACAACTGAACTCGTATAAAAGCAAATCTATGTTGCAATTGCTGGGGCAAGAATGAGGTTTTGATGACACTGAAATGGCATCAGCCTGCCTGCCCCGCAACACAATGGTCTTTGTTTTAAGGGATTTTGATTGGGGCAAATCCCATTCGCCGACACATAAATGCACATTTACAGGGGCGCACACGACTAATGTGGGTTTCGTCGGCAAAGGATGCTGTATTTCCAGTTGGCTGGGCTGAGTGTTTTCAGGGATAAACGGCGAGAATTTTAATTCGGTTTATGTGGCCTCAAATTCAGCTACTTTGCCAGACGGTTTTGATTTCGTTAACAAAAATTTAATTAGTGGTTCAGGCATTTGCCTTCGTTTTTACGCTCTTTGTTAGCCCTTCTAAAATTAGACCCGCAATCAACTCTGTGGCCGTGGGTGTCCATTAAATATTCAATCGATCTGGCGCCCAGTAAGTGTTGCTTTTTTTATCCAACTCCCCTGCGGGGGTCAATCGAGTTTCCCTCAAAATGCCGTGTAATGCTAATCCACAATTGTCATAGAAATTTTTATGTCCATGACACGCAATAAAATCGGGAAACTCACAAAGCAAACCAACCAAAAAACGCACACAAAACAAACAACATTCCCTACTCGCCATAAACCTGGCAGGACGACAATATACCAAACAGAACTGAGTCCCTGTCCAGTTCGAATCAGATTAAGCCACCTTTTAGGACCGTGCAATAAGCCAGCGCCAGGGCCACTCCATTATACGTAATCTCTTTGCATTACCAGGGCGGGCGGTGCGTTTGTGTTGGTTGTTTGGGTTGTTTACTTTTTAGCTGGCGAACATAAAAGTATGCAATGGTTTTTGCTGCACTCTGCGGAGGAGGGCGCTGGGTGAAAGGAATATAAAAAACGTAGTGAAAGTATATAATAAACCCAAATCAAATACTCGTGTAATAATAATGAAATCAAAAAAGCCACAAACCAACAAAAACAACTCGACCTCCACCCCACAGTGAAGCCTCAGTAAATAAGAAACTTACGGAGCCCGCTTTTGTTTTTAAATTACTTTAAAACGGTGGACACCTTTACACAATTTTCTTGCCTTTCTATTATCATAGAAAAGTAATTTCCAAAGCAGCTTAATTTCCCCAAAGACAATAATGGAATTCCCTCCCATTTACCTTTTAAATCCCTAACCATTTTATTTTTTAAAGCTTGCTCTTCACGGCGTTTTGCTAGCCATTAAAGTAGGCCAACTACCAGCAAATAAATAAAGTTAATTGTGTATTTGTCTTCCGTCCCTTCCTTTCGCCGTGTTTGTTTGGGGGGCTCCCGAGAGTTAGTGTGTCTGGTGTATTTGGGCTGGCCAGACTGTGCTGTATACTTGTACTTTATGGGCGGCACAGTCCTATAAATTCACTATAAAATAGCTTACACGAAAATTGTCCTCCTGTCTGGAGGGCTGGACTTTATCGCCGTCTCTCTGCCATTGGATTCTCGTTGTTGTCGTTCCTCCTGCCTCCACCCCAAACCACTTGTAAGGACCCTTCTGCGACTCGTTGTCGAGTCGCGTTGAAAATATCAACAATCAGAGAAATATATACGACGTGATTTTAGCTGGAAGGGGACCGAAGCGAGTCTCGACCTTCGGGGCAGCTGAATAAATAAGCCCCGTCAGCTGGCATTGTCACTGGGTTAAGAATTAATTATTCATCGGTTATTCTATGCTAGTTTAGTCGAAGCACTAATCGGCGTACGTTTGTTTATTCCCACCAAGGATCTAAAGTGTCGATTTGATATTGACTAGCCCAGCACCAGTTGCACATGATTAATTGTCAAGAAAAGTGAGAGCGGAGCGAACCAGAGAAGTCAGCAAACTGTCAGCTTGTTGGTCACAGCTTTTCTATTAGACTAATAGCCCCCAGTGGCAGAGGATGCCCTGCTTTACAAGTGTAGCGGAAGCCCCCACCAGCAGCACTCAATTGCTGCCCATTATGATAATGAACTTGCCCCATTGTTGCCGCACTTTTAAAGCAAATGTAATTAGAAGCTCGCCCCACACGCAAGCAGGAGCGGAGCGCCCGAGACTCGAACTTAAGCTCTTTAAAGTTTTACATTTAATTGTGGGGAGCTTCGGTGTTTGAAGTCGGCTTATATCCTCTCCTCGCGTGAGTGTGTGTGCACCTGATGGACTTCAAAACATTTGCGTTCTCATCATTGCCCCGTAGTCGAAAATTTAAAATACGTGTTGCCTCCTTGAATGCCATCTGGGGGGAGGCACCTACGAGTCGGAATGTCTGTCTGCTCTAATTGTGCTCTCTTTCGAGTTGGGTAAAAAACGTGGCTGGGACGTCGGTCTGTCCAAATGTTTTTCAGCTGTCATTGCCAGCCGAATTTCGGATGGGAGGTCCGCGTTTCTTTTCTTGCTCCTGGAAAAGGTAAACTCGGCAGCGATGGGCCGCAATTAGGGGATTTTATTGGTTATTAAAGTCCGTTAATTTGTAGATTTTGATTTAAATTTTCATTTAGTCCGGGTTAAGTAAAATCAGATCCTTGATGACTGAAAAAATCTTCAAACTTCCTGGCTCTTTTGACAGTATTTTGTATTCCAGGCTCGTGTTATTTTAATAGCTCCGTAAGCTGCTTTCTGTGTAGTGTCACCGGGACTCTACGGAGAGCCTTCTCGGTGGGCGTGTCCTTTCTAAGTTATTAAAACGAATCGCTCCCAGCGCACGCATCAACACTTGGACGCATAAATTAGGCGAGTTGTTGGCAAATCTCAGCTCCGGAGCAAGTGTCGTCGGTTTCGAGCACGCAGTCAACGCGTTGATTCATAAAAAATTACGTATACGCACATGTCGACTCAGCAGGATACACACCCACACTTCCACAGACGCGTTATCCTTACATGGACACGTGCTCCGGATAAAATTTGTATGAATAACGTTGACTGGCTGAGTGGCAACGGCTGTCATGCCATGTGGACCGTCAACTTCGCCGTAGTTTCTCCCCCAGTTTTTGTATTTTATACCCTTTACCCAAGGCTACAAGGGTATTATTGCTTAGGGAAACCGTCAAAGGCTTAATTATTCCTGTGGTAGAATGAAAAGACAAATGGATCTAGTCGTTATGGACAGAGGTTCGTACTATCTGGGAGGGTATATCGCAGTCGGGGAAAGCTCGACTTTTACTGTCTTTTTTATTTGTGTTCGGCGTTAAGCGGAGAATGAAGGATGTGTGCATATTTACCCAAATGCTTAAATTACTAAAGATTGTTTTCCCGGTTTTGTGGGATTCTTTGTGTTGATTTTAGTTATTACAAGGAAATTTGTTTTAAAAGAGGATTAAAGTTGA
>JBAMCP010000124.1:4340-64238 GCA_037075105.1 Lissocephala sabroskyi | reverse complement strand
GGGCCACTGAATGACACCGACCGCATTTTCCAGAACCTGTATGGCCGACACGAGTGGAGGCTTAAGGGCGCCTGCCGGCGCGGCGACTGGTACCGCACGGCCGATCTGATTGACATGGGCCCCAAATGGATCATGGACCAGGTGAAGCAGAGTGGCCTGCGTGGACGCGGAGGCGCGGGCTTCTTTGCCGGCGTCAAATGGAACTACCTGGCCGAAACCCAATCCGAGGCCGCCAAAATGATCATCATCAACTGCGCCGAGGGCGAGCCAGGCACTTGCAAGGACCGCGAAATCGTGCGCCACGAGCCGCACAAGCTCATCGAGGGCTGCCTCCTGGCTGGCCATGCCATGGGCTGCCAACGGGCTCTCATCTACGTGCGCAACCGGTTCTACAACGAGGCCTGCAACCTGCAGTTCGCCCTGGCCGAGGCCTACAAGTACGGGCTGCTGGGCAAGAATGCCTGCGGCACGGACCTCGACTTCGACATAGCCATTCAGCGCGGGGATCGGTACATTTGCGGGGAGGAGACGGCGCTGATCGCCTGCCTGGAGGGCAAGATGGGCAGGCCGCGGCGCAGGCCGCCCTTCCTGGTGGAGAAGGGCTACTTCACGCATCCCTGTTTGGTTATCAACACCGAGACCGTGGCGGTCCTGCCCACACTGCTGCGGAGGGGGGCCGCCTGGTTCGCCTGCCTGGGCCGCAAGTACAACGGCGGCACCAAGCTGTTCAACATTTCGGGCTGCGTCAACGAGCCCTGCACGGTGGAGGAGGAAATGTCGATTCCCCTGAGAGACCTCATCGAGATCCATGCCGGAGGCGTGCGTGGGGGTTGGGAAAACCTACTGGCCGTCTGGCCCGGCGGTCTTTCCACTGTGATCATCGACCGCGAGACGGCCGAGGGTGTCTTCATGGACTTTGACTGCCTCAGCGCAGCTGGCTCCGCCTTGGGCTCCGGCGCCGTCATCGTCATGAACAAGCAGATCGATCCCCTCTGGGCCATGCATCGGGCCATCACCTTCTACCACAACAACACCTGCAAGCAGTGCACGCCCTGCCGCGATGGGGCTTATTGGCTGCCGCCGCTGTTCGAGCGGCTGGCCAAGGGCCATGCCCAGCCGGACATGATCGACTGGCTGCCGAATATCATGAAGACCATGACGGGTACTACGATTTGCGCCTTGTCGGACAGCCAGGTGAATGTGTGCAAGAGTCTCATCGAGAACTTTCAGGACGAGGTGATGGAGCGCATTAAGGAATACGGAAATTGCTCAGAGTAGCCAGCGAATTACCCGGACAGCTTGGTCGGTCCAGCTCCCTTCATTTGGCCAATAAATTTCGATTTACCGACGAGTTTATTGTGGGTGCGTCCACCTGTTGACGTTCATTTGACAGATCCCCGCCCTCGGGCCGCGATTGGAATGTCACACGTGCCGGGCTGAGTGGGTGGCTTTCTAGATTATTGAGGCGAGGTCGGTCGATATATGTAAAGTGTAAACGGGCGTCCAATGTCCTGTGGGGGAATCTCGGGGCGACGTGACTGTGGCTGACGAGAGCCATTGGCGTGGCTCGCTTGAGTGGCTGTCAATAGTCCTGGTTGATGCAATCCACAAAATGCGGTAAATAAAAGGCATCAGAAATGAGAATCAGTTCATTGAAGGATGCTCTTTTTGGTTGAGGCTCGTAGTTGGCCCGACAGGATGGCTGAAAAGTGTACAGGCATTTGTCTGGGCCTGAATGATTGCTGGCGTGCTTTGTGGGCGCTGGGCGGATGCTCTTGGCCTTGCTGATGGCTGGTCCTTGGCCAGTGATGTCCTCCGTACGCTTCAATGACATTTCAACGTACATGCGGGCTGGCTATCGACTGCCATTATCCTATTTATGTGAGCACTTTTACTTTTGTTGTGTCTGCTTCACTAATTCCTTTCTGAGGACCTCACAAGTGCCGGGCTGCCTGTGGCTTGGCCGATAAAAAAATAAAACAAACTTGGGGTTCGCCACTTGCTGGACATTTGTCATTTTTGGCCTGCTTGGCCTTATCGCAATTAGCAATTCATTCAGAGAGAAACCGAAGGCGAAACCAGTTAAGGACAAACCCAGCCAGCAGGCGCCCGGGTGACAACAACAAACCAAAGCTCGCGTCGCGTCGCCTGTCTGTCTGACTGATGCGTGGCGTGAATGGAAAGGACCTTTGGCAGTGGCTGGCGTGTTGCCCTGATGAATTGCAGCTGAGAGGACGACTGTCCTTGGAAGCTTATTAGATGGCGAATATTTCTCACTGAAAGTTAACCAGTCAAGTTGAATGGCAATCGAGTTCTTAGAAAATTATGTGTTGTCTTTGAGACGACAGGACTAACGAACTCAGGTTCCCCCAAACCCTGAAATCTTTCCCGTCTTCGTTATTCGGCTCACCGCTTTTGAATTGCTTATTAAATTCAAATTATACATTTTGTCCAGACCAAAGGAGGAGACGGAGCCGCAGAAATTCCGTTATTAAGATGTCCTTTGTTCGGGGCATAAATTTAATGACGTTTTATCTCAATTTCGTGCCCAACCGACTGCACAAAAGTTAATCACATATGCCCTGCGATTACGGGCCGGCGAGAGCGAAAAATTTAAGTATTGATTTTCACTTATGTTTTCGAGAGTTGTACCCTTGGATCCGCAGATTCTTGGCTTCGCTTTTGCCTTTGCCTTGTTGTTTCAGGCGCTGCCTTCTTGACTTCTCTGCCTTGGCCCGGTCGCCAGTTAAGCGGCGGATTATAACGCGGGCATATAATCTCGAATGAAAGCAAATGTCCTGAATTCCGCAAATTAAGGCAGCGCATCAAGATACTTAACATTTCCTTTTGACTCGGCTGTGTCCGTGTGCTTAGTGCTGGGATATTTCGAATAACTTTCGCCCAACCGCCGGCCCACCCCGCCGGTCTAGGAGAGGCAGGCAGGCCGGTCCTGCCGCTTCTCATGATGATGACGACGCTGCCTGGCTGATGGCTGTGCCCGATAAGGAGAGTGGGGCAAGTCGCCTGCCCAGCTGCCTTATCATTGAAAAAAGCAAAAAAAAAAATTTATTCTTTTCTTTTTACTGGAACTGGCAACGTTGTCGCCATATCCTTGGCCTTGGCCGTTGGCCTTAACAATCCTTGGCATTCTGCAAATTAAGCCGTGCCACTTGCCACCGGGCGTTGCAAACGGAACTGCTTAGTCTGCTTAGGGATGTGAAGAACTTT
This sequence comes from Lissocephala sabroskyi, assembly GCA_037075105.1. Classification (NCBI taxonomy): domain Eukaryota; kingdom Metazoa; phylum Arthropoda; class Insecta; order Diptera; family Drosophilidae; genus Lissocephala; species Lissocephala sabroskyi. The sequence goes on along the minus strand of JBAMCP010000124.1, from coordinate 61,010 downwards.
CTGCGGTTGAAATCCTCCTGCCAGGCATCTTTTTGAAGTCTAAACCCACGCATCCTTTTCTTTTTCTTGCCCACCTGTCACCGCCGCTTCTATTCCCTCGTCACATTTCAATGCAGACAGCAAGGTGAGTCCCCGGGCATATGTGAGCCTTTTTTTAATAATTTTCCTGCCACGGCATATAATTTGTAAAGGCTGCAATTACTCACGCATTCAATTAGGCTGGAGTTTTACTCGCCTCCTCCCCTTGGGGCGTTTTTTTTCGGGTGTTCAATAGTCTGTGAAACGCTTGGGTTTGCTGGGCTCGGAAGGTCCCAATTGACCTCAATTTGCTTGATGGCTATACGCAATCAATTTGACTGAGCTGAGCCGTTGGGCTTTGCTGGGGCGCTTAAACTTCAATTTCTTTTTAGAACTTTAACAGGGGTCTCGTGGTTCATTGATTTTCACTTAACCTCCCTTTCTTTTTTTCCAGCCATCCCCTTTTGCGTTCGGATACCCTTCGATATTCATCTACATGTTGAGCAAATTCACATCGAATCATGTCCAGGTCTACCACCAATACTCGCGTCCTGTGCCCGTGAAGAAGCCCGTCAAGGTATGTCCAGGATCCAGAGATTCTTAACCCTTTCTCTGCTTTTGCCTAATGTTGATGTTGTGGTGTTTGGCATCCTCGTATTTGAATATTTTATACCCGATTTATTTGTCTTTGGGCCTAAACAAACACAATTAGGATGCGTTTTGGGGAAACGGCTGCTTCAATCCTTTTTATCAAGGAATGCGTGTGAGTTCCTGACAAATCACCAGGAATGCCAGTCCGCTTCCACTGGGATTCCCGGCGGTTTTAATTGGCAGCAGCCACAGAACAATCCTTGGTCCTACTTTGTACATAGATTTTTGTTTCCTTTTGTCTGTTTTCTGTTTCATTTTGTTTGTTTATGCATAACTAATATTTACACTTTCTGTTTTGTTGCTTTGTCCAAGTTTTTTCCAACAATTTCCATATTTTTATACCCTCAGTGCGGGGCTAAGTGGGCATCTCGCCAAGTAGGAAGGCCGAGTGAAGGGGTCGGCGTTAATAGAATTCTAATTTTTAAAACTCTTTTTAAGATGCTTAAGAGCTCGAATATCAAAGACTTTCTTGAGTGTCAAAGGACACGTCGTGCGGCATCGAATTAAAGGCAGAAAATAAACTTGGCTGGCACACATTTTGAATTAGGAGTTGGCACAGAATAAGGAGGAGGCTTTAAGATATAATTTCAGAGAGTTAATGAAGGAGGAAGAATCAGCAGAAGATTCTTAGAACATTAAACAGTTTAAATATGAGGTTCTAAAAATGCAAGACTTTAAATTCAATTAAAAGCTGGCGGCGCTTTTTGAACAGGAAAGTATGGACGACGGTTACCGAGAATTTAATAATCTAAAAACCTGTTACTTGATATTAACACCAAGCTGAGAAAGAAAGGACAAAGAATAGTGAAATCAGAGTTCATAATTAATAGTATAAACGGAAAGAGAGAGGATTCCCTAGACCAGTTATAGGCTCAAGAGTGTGTGCTCTTCGAAGTGTCGCAGTTTCAGTTAAGATTGCTTTAATTTTTGTTCGGCTTGGCTAAGACATTCATAGCCTTTGTGGGCTTTGTGGGGGACGGCGGAGCGAGTGCTTTGAATTTGTGGCCCACCCTGCAAGGACCTAAGGGTAGACCGCCATAAATGTATAACGTGAAGGTTAAGTGGGCGTTGCTGGGATGCCACGCGATGGCCGTGTCCACGTGCACGGAAGAGTCTCAGGGTTTGGGAAAAAAACTCCTACAGGTTTTCTTGGAGGCAAAAGCTAAAATTAAATGGGCAAAGGTTAGCAGAAATTATTTTTCAGCTTTTAAAATGTTAGCTTGGCCTTTCATTTGAGTTATAGATGGAATGGTATTCGTTTTAGAAATCAAGAGCAATTCCACTGATTGATTTGGGATTAGAAATCGAGAATAATCAATTTGTATTCATTGGAGCTTAAATGTTTTTGCGTATGGCTTTTGAAATTGCATGCCTGCCCTTTGAGATATTTTGTAGATATTTTTTAATGAAATTTTCTTTCTTCTTTACTTGAACATGCAATCGTTCGGGCCACAGGCTGCCTTCGGTGTCAGTGAGCAAACAACACATCAATTACAAATTTAAATTGAGACAGAAACAGGAGTCAGCACTCGGCAGCTCAACAGTCAACAAGGCTCGAGGGACCTATGAGGCCAGGGAACACTAACCAGTCTTGAGTTTTTTGTGTGGTCTCATTCATTTTCACTTGGTGGTGTCTCTTGTTGCATTCATTCCTGTGGTGTCTGTCCGTAGCGGACGATGTTGAAGCAGAAACGTTTGGCCAAGCAGAAGCCAAAAGCGAAACCGGTAAGACATTCAAATTGAATTATAACAAACGCTCAAAATTACCACAAACTTCTCTCTCTTCTTGAAATCCTTGAGAAACTTTTGCTCTGTCCCCCTATTCCGCGCCTTGCCCGCTCTACTAAGTTCTGTTGTTAATGAGAGGCCTGTCTAACCAGGCGTATACTTTATATATTTGACAAAACTTTTCATTTCTTAGTTTCATTTCGCTCTACTCCCCCGCGAACCTCTACAAAGCCCGGTTTTCTTTTTCTTCTCTGTCTCTCTGTCTCTTTTCTAATTGCTACCTCGACTAACTGCCAAACTGCTTTGTTGGAAACCCATCTGAACTTTATTCTACTTACCAAAATCCCAAATAATAGAACATAAACTCAGTATTGTTTTACGTAATTTAATCTTTCTTTCATTTGGTTTATTTTACGAGTTGAAGTTGTAGTGCTTTCCTGTTTTAGTATTCGATTCGTTGCATTGACCAACTCGTTGGCATTCGCCTTGGAAACTTTCGGAGTGACCAATTTCAATTTGAATCGTAGTTAATCGAATTTTGTTTTATGGCTTCTCAACTATCGTAGTTCTCCGTTTGCTGTTTCGTTTCCCGTAGTTTTGGCTGCCTTTCTCTTTAGCGCAAATTAGATGAAACCTTAGCTAAGTTGAACGAAATATATTTGGATTTTTAGCCGCTTAGTGAATTATTTTTTATGTTCTATTTAGCGATTAAGCCTTTCCCAAACAGCAAAGAAACCCACCAACTGCCAGCCTAAAAGTATGCCTGGAATTTGCCTCCTAAATTGTTCAAATATTTGTGAATACTCGGCGACATGTGCGTGTGTATGGATGAGTGTTTTTTTCTTTATCGCCACTGCTTATCGGATGTTACGGTTCCCCCCAAAAAAAATGTGCCTAAGGGCGGCCCAGCCAAGCGATGAATCTCTGTGGAACACATGGGATGACGCAGAAATCTCCGAAAAGAGATCAAAATCCAAGAGACCGCTAGACCGCTCTTAGGTCAGCTGGTGTTTGGTGTTTTGCTCTCTTCGATCGGCAAAGAGCAGACATTCCAGAAGGCTTATCGCTCTCGGAGAGCGAGCGTGGGCCTGTTGTTGTCATTAGCGTTGAGTTTGCATGGCTCGATTCACTCCGATTCGATAATGCGGCATTGGCGGGTCTAATTGACATATGTCGCCCGCCGGCTGCCATCGGCGCTCCTCAGTCTACAACGCGACTTGGAGCGCGCCAAGCGATGTGCCAGCGTCTCGTCTGTCGTCGGTCGTTGCGTCGGTCAATTGTCTTTGTGTTTAGAGTTATTAATTTCGGTCAAGTTTGCAACGCCGCTCCCCCATAAACTTGGCCATGTATTACTTCACTGAGTGGGTTTTTGTAAGTAAATATTTGAGTAGATTTATTTGTTTTCTTTTTATAAAGAGCTTAATTTTGCTGGCGGTTAATTAACGGACAATTAATTACGATTGTAAAGTCTTTATCATTATGTGTTTTGTGAATACCCTAACCCTCTCCACAGACCGAGTGGGCATTATGTGTTGTGTGTGGCTGTTTGTAACCCAAAGAGAAAACCAAGTCTAAATATTCTAAAAACCCTTGTGGAGGGTAACAGCCAGTCGGCTGTAGGCTCCGCTCTATTTGTCTTCTATTAATCAACAGTTGTTATTGTTAAAGCTGCCAGTGTGTGGGTATTTCAGTGGCTCTCTTGTCGGTGGCTCTTTGGCGTTCTCTTCTCTTCTGGTCAATGATCTTTGGGGTGGCCGTTCTGCTCTCTTTGCCGTTTATTTAACAGCTGATGAAGTTTGCCAATTTGAGTGTGGAAAAGCAACAATTTTCCATCAAGCTTATCGGGGTCATCAGACTTTTGTATGAAATTTCCATGCAGCACGCAATGCCCACGTCCTCGTCAAGTTTAGTTTCGTAATAACCACACTTCCCACATCGGCGGGGCATAGCCAATTTAACTTGGTTACTAAGCCACCTTGGCAAGGCTTTTAACCCAACTGCGAGCAGCACTTAGCCAATGCCATCCATCAGTTGTCTGGGATGCTGATGGCTCCTCTCGGGTAAGGCATTCGACCAGCTGGTCCTCAGAAGCTAATAAGTTTCCTTGCAGTGAGTGAATTTATCGAAGCGGCTCAAAGTTTCTCTCCATTATGCAAAGAGCGTCCTCGGTGTGGTCCTCTCACGAGGATATCGAGTGGAGTTTGTGTTTGACTTGTCTACCTTAATTCCGTTCGCTAAACTTTTTTATTGGCTTGCCTCGGTAGTTGCCAGGCTGCCAGTTGGTAGTCTGGCGAGTGAAAATTGTGGTTGAGGCAAGCATGAAATGTTTGCGGATTAATTAAATGCAAAATTGTAAACCAATTTGGTTGATTTGCGCGCAGGACACCAGAATATCTGATTTGGCCTATTTGCAATTTAATTGGCCAGCCTTCCCACAAATTGCAGTTCCATAACCTATTTAAAATATTGCGTAAATGGCTAATCAATTTGGCAGTTGCAATGTGGGTGTGAATTTGTGGCGACTATCAATTTAAATTGCATTAGGCGGCTGAATTTATTTGGTGGTGAATGTGATTTCATCTTTTGCATTTTTCTGCATGGCGATGAAGTCCTTTTAATGAACTGCTAAATCAGTGAACTCCCACAGCAGGGGTTTTTTGTGGGACGTGGTAAATTTTAATTTGCTGCTTTATTAAAATTCATTTGAAATTTTCAGGCATTTGCCTTGGAAGTTGTGAATTTCGCCATTTAAAGTTTTTCATTTCCCCAAGCATAAAATTGTTTTATTTTTCCGCGTTTTTTGTGAGTTTCCTGTTCTGCTGAAAATGAAAAACATTAAACTGAAAATGCTTTTAGTTTAATAGTCCACACGACCAGGCGGACCAACAGACTGTTGTTGGCCATAAGTGAGCAGTTTCGAGGATCTTTATGGAGGTTGCTATCGAGAAATTGAAACAGAAGGGTCGTAAAGTTCCTTGGTTCTTTCTTAACAACATTTTTGGTTGATTAATTTGAAAATAAGTTACCAAAAACGGCAGTTAATTAAGAAGACCCCCAAACCTTCCAATGAAAACAGCTGCAAGTTTCCTTTCTGCCTTAAAATTAAAGCAATTTTTGTGCTGCCAATGAAAAGTTATTTTTGGTTTTTTGAAAAGCCTTCATAAAACTTCTGGCCTCTGTCCAAAGGGCAGATTTAGTTGAGCCGGGAAAAGTGCTTTTCATGTTTTCCTGTATGCCGGAACATGTTGCTCTTCCCCTTTTTCATTGAGGACACGCAGTCCTCTGGGCCTGCGGGGCTTGTGTGCGATGTTTCTGCTGCTCATTCGACCGTCCAAGCGGAGTCGACGTGGGCGTGTGCGGCTTTCGTGTTGCAACATGAAGAATCACATATTCCAGTGTTCATTTGATTACCATTTTGTGTTGGCCATGTTGCGTTTCGCCTAGGGGACAACAAATCGCCAGCTTAGCTACAAATCGATCAGGCCCAGACGACCCCAAGGAAGGAAACTAAAAGCCCCTGATAAGAATGCAGTGGCTACGGCTGTGGCAGTGGCTGTGGCATTGGCAGTGACAGTGTCAGGGCGCTGATGTGCGGCATCTGTGGTTTTACGGTTTCCCCGTTTCTCTGAAGTGAGTGTGCGTGTGCAACAGTTTCCACCGCCAGCCTGTGGAAATCATGTCGAGAGCCCTCCTGACTCGGCAACATAAGCGGATGGGAGGGTGGGCATGCGTGGGTGTGAAGCACTTAGACAAAACCGCTGTCGCATTTTAGCTGTGGTAATGAAATGTAAACTTGTTGAGGCATCGCCGCAAGCAGCAGCCACTGCGCCGGCAACAGGGCCCTTCTCGATTCCCCACTGAAGTGGCTGCACATGCAACAATCTGTTCAAGGCGTTCATGTGTTGCCGCCCGTCAATCTTGTTATTCCTTTTTTACAGCTAAGCTTTCGCTCAAGTGGCACTTCGGAAGTCATTGTTCTAGAGGGCGGGACGGAGGGAATGGGCCACTCAATCGCTTGATTGACTGGCTCGATGTAAATTCCTTTTGCATGCTTTTAGGCTGTGCATCTTAGACTAACCCGAGCAGACCTCGACCAAACCTAACAAATAACGCACACCTGTAGGTTCCGCGAGAATTCTAGTAGCCGCAAAGTGGTCTGGTAGTAAGTCGGTTAGATTCCCTTACAAGAGCAAAGAAGTTGTATAAAGTTAAGAAATTAATACAAATTTAAAATGATAAACTAATTTTATGAACCTAATATTTTTCTTCTATTTTCAACTTTGCTTTGCACACAATCAAACTATTCTACAACCAAAACCCGCCAAAAACACTTTGCTTTTTTTACTCCTCGCGACTTTCTATGATTTTCCATTAACCACAACAATTTCCGACCTTATTTCTCTACTATTCTTTCTGGCCCTTTCAATTATACACGCACACACAACTTTTTCCGAACTACTTCCCTGATTACTGAATAATAATACAAATATTATACATTTTAATTAATTACTTTTTTAAATCCATTATTTGCCTTAAATTATCCAACACGAAAAACACAAACAATTTGTGATTCGCCGCAAACTGCAAACGAACTTTTGTGTAAAAACTTTGATGCACTCTATACGTGTGTGTGTGTGTTTATCGAATTCAAAATCTGACATCTGAAATCTGCACACCAAATAAAACACACACGATAATCATGTGTCCCCCTGTCATCTATGCAAATTCGGTTTGCAAATTGTCCCCACCAACTTGACAATTTCTATACAAAACCCGTAAATACACCCGTCAAAATCAAACCACACACACACAAATATACATATATATATATACTGTGATATGTACATTAAAGATACCATGGGGACTGAAAAAAATCTGTTGGGGTCTGATAAATATTACGGTGCCCAGGGTAAGCTATCAACATGAAAGTTTAATTTAATCGTTTTACCTTTTGTTGGCCTTGTTGTTGTTGTGTTTTTTAATTTGCTGTTGTTTTGTTGTTGTTTTTAATTTTGTTTATGTTTACTGAGTTTATTTACGGTTCTTATAAATGTGTGTGTCTTTTTTTGTACCCACAAAATTATCGAAAATTGCCAGCGGCCCAATAATCTGAATTATGCATAAAATTTATGATTATGATTTCCATCGACCAAATTAAGTTAACCAAATTATTTGAATTTTGTTTCTCAAATCTCGGTTTGTTTTGCTTCCGTAGAGCTGTCACGGCATCCTTTGAGTTTTAATGGGTTAATTGCGGGCAAGACAAACGCTTTGCCGAGCACTGCAATTAATTGGCCTTTCTAAGCAGATTTACACGCCCAGACAACAATGCCGGCGGTGGGGTGGCCCTGGTTTCATTTCTCATTCAATTTCAGTAATTGTCTGAATTCGTCCTTGTCGTCCGGACTAACACAATGCCAGCGAGAATTGTCCATGATGAAAGACGAAAATGTTTGCAACGAATCGACTTAATTTCCGTTGCAATGGAAGGAAATGCGGCTGATTAAATGCAATGAGATTCGTTTTATTCGTTGTCCGAAACACTCAAAACTGAAGGACGCGGGATAAAAGACCATTAAGAATTTGTAAGAAGATAAATTTAACTTGGAGGATTCAAGAAAAAGAATAGTCTCACGCCCACCTGCTCCTTTTTGGTTGCTTCCCACTTTAGTTCTGAATAGGTAAGGAAAATTAGAGCCCCATATTCGCATTAATTAAGCTGATGAGTGGCTGGCAGCTGCCGGTCGGAATAGAGCTCATGTTCACCACACAATTCATCAAAATGTTTGACTGAGAGGCAGGATTAATCAGGTTCACGCTGCTCCTGTGGCCACCGGTTGCCATGGCTAAGCCGGCGAAGCCATCCAGTTAGTGTCGAGGCGGTTAATTAGTGGTTAGATTGACGAGTGAGCGTAACATCAAAAGGACCAGAATGCAAGCGAACCAGAAACTCAGAAGTATCTTCAGCAGGAAACTCAAGTTTAAAGTCGTCAAAGTCGCAGTGCTTCGTTTTCTAAGCGTCCAGACTTAATGGCATTTAAGAAAGTTAGCCCGAGGCTTTGCCAGATAAAGTTCAGCCATGGCCAAGCCTATTTGCGGCCATCTCAAGTCCGGGCGGCTACATGAGACGGCCCAGGACCCAGACAGGCAAACATAATTGATTTGTTGCAACCCAATGCGCCTCGGGTTGCCAGTGGGCCCGTCCGGTCCCAGCTGACTAACTGATGATGAAGATGACGACGTCGCATGGCGATGATAAGGATGAAAATGTGCAGGCCACAGTGTGGCGAAAACTTTGATAGGCGCATCATGGGCTCGGACACACTTCTATTTATAATCTTGCCGCTTATCTAATTTGAGCGCTACCAGACTGCCAGCCATGAGTCAATCTAACAGCCGAGCAGAATTCCCTTTCCCCGCTGCAACTGCACAGTAAATAACCCGGGACTTTTATCAAGAGACAAGCGCTTCGCGCCGACATCACCAGCATCTCCCTGGCAGGTGCGTGTCAGTTGGGATTCTGCAGTCGAGCCGTACACATTGAACCTGTACCTGTGATACTGGCAGCCATCAGAAAAAGCCTCAAGCGTCGCAATTAATTAGCGCAAATTAGCGGAAACTTTTTGCATTCCGCAATGGTTGTGATCGATTCCCCGCTTGCCCCGCACAAATACTTGCGGCGCATCTCCAAAGATTTCTCCACAGTGCGTCGGTACAGTAACACGCCGGCCTCTCCGTTGGCGGCCTCCACATCGGCGTTCATTGCGGCCGAGGCGGCTGCTGCACACTTGACGCCGCTGCCAAGTTCGCCGCGCGGCATCCGCAAGCGGCAAAGACCGCGGAAGCGTTCGTCCGTCTCGTCGACCCTCACGAAAGTTTTAATACTCAATGTGCGCGATTTGCTCAAGAGCCAGGCCGGCCCGGAGCGTGATGAGGTACACAAATTGGCCTAGCCTCAATTAGCTAATAACAAAGCAGACAGAAATTATAATGGCTGCAGTGAGCCCCAAGTGATTCCGCATCTTCTTTCAATCACTTCATTAACCACAATCTCAATCGCTTTCCGAAACGTCGTATCACAGTTTTCTAATTTCCGTAGAGCTCTCCTTTCCCTGACTAATCACGAAAAGTCCTCTAAACCACAGCCCCAAAACTCTTCCGAATCTGTTACTCCAGCTGTTATTGTTGGCCGACAATCGACTGTGTTTGGCTTGCAAACTGTTGCATGCAACTTCCGGAATAGTTGGGCCAGATTGCCTCGGGCTGGCTGGGAAGTTTTGAATTGTTTTAAGTTTGATTTCAGTTCGGTTCGCCGGCGGCCCATCAAAAGTTACAGCTTACTTATTTGCACCATAGCTCAATTACAAGGCCTGCATGTGCAAGAACTTAAAAGAATTCTTTAATATAATTTTAACCGACTTGGCTGGCTTGTAAATATTTGTGTATTTTGTATATTTGTGCCTGTCAATTAATCATCTAATCAGTGTTAAACTAAACGGATTTTGTTTTTTAAAATTCCCTTTTTAAATTTTACTTTGTCCTTAAAATGGCCGAGCACTTTCTTTTCGAAAAACTGTAGAGCACCTTGCAATGTGTTTCGAGAATCTGCTCAGTAATCAAACATTTACTCTCGATATTTTCTTTTACTTCAAACATTTCAGAAATAATTATTTTTTTGTTCTTTGGTCTGTTTTATTTACTTCCATTTTTGATTGTAAAAAAAATATACCAAATGGTTGTAGAAACAAAATATTCTATAAAAACGAACGTACGTTTTAAGGCCGATTAGAAAACCCATTTGAAATTCCATTTGACAAAACAAAACTAACACCAAATTTGTTTCTCTTTAATTTTAATATCCCGCAATTTGAAATCTAGCACCAGCCGCGCAGTTGGATCGAAACCAATTTCCAGAAACGAGAATGCATCAAGTTCATACCCTGCCCAAAGGACGACACAAAGTAAGTGCCCTCTAAATCGTCCTTTCATTCTATAAACTCATTCACATACACACAAAGGTCGGTCTCGACTGTATTCATTCTTCAATTTAGAAAGTACTTAATAAAATTCCTGACCCACTTTCGCATATCAAAGAACCAACGTGGACTTTGCCAGCAATTTATTTAGCCCAATTTCTGGATGTCTGGTTATGTTTAGTTTCCCATTTTTGGCGTTGCTTGATTGTTTTTTATCATGACAGCCGGCGCCCACTACCGGCGAGGGGGGTTTCAAAAATTAACATGACTTACTTAAGATCAAAGAGAGAGGCGAGAAGTAATTTAAAAATGCCAAGTAAATAGTTTGCTTAAGGTTATCAGGGAATCAGTGGGTTTTATCTTGTAAGATTACAACTTTAATTTGAAGGTCCTTAAATATTTAACAATATAGACCAATACAAGAGTAGCTATCATGTTTTTAAGTTTTTGAAACAGAATGGGAAATATCGCAAGAACTCTTTGATTACTAAACTCTTGAACGTTCCTCTTTTGTAATTAACAAACCAAAAGGAGTTATTAATACGATTATAAGATCTAGTTGATATTTTCGAGAGCGTTTTAGTCTCCATCGCTCTCTGGTCCGATTTTATAGGAACCTTAGACGCCTATAACAAAAAACTATTATAATTCCGAAACACCATTATCCTCAGTTCGCCTGGAAGGTCCCTCGCTGGGCAGCGTGTCGGTTATGATTGCCCATTTCGCGTCCGCGTTGTCTAACTGCCAAGGCGCTGGCTGCTCTATTGAGATAAATGTGTTATAAACTCGGTGTTCCCTGGGCCGCAGCCTGCTTTCCCGGCTGGCTTATTCGGGCGGGCGAAAGTTTCCAGTTATGTGCATGCAAAGGCTTTATGGCGTTTTTATGATTCTGACTTTACATAGTTGGGTTGGGGTTTATCAGCGGCGTTTGGTTGGGTAAATATTTGCTTTTCGGTGGGCGGCTGATGTGGTTGGCTGCTGTTGTTGTTCTCACAAAGTTGTTGGTTGTTTTGAAAATCTTAAACTTTGTTTGGTGCGGCGTTGGTGACTGACTAAAGTCGACGACAAAAGGCAGTCATTAAAATTCATTTTCGGCTTGAATAAGGCTAACAAATTTGTGGCACGAATGCTGTGGCTGGCGGACAAGTTATTGCCAATAATTAACCTGGCATAACAGTAAATTAAATTTTGCCAGGCCCACAATGAAATTTTGCGGGTGCTGCCCTGCAAACGACAGGCCAGCCTCCGTCAGGCCTTGCCGGCTGCTGAAACCAATTAGCCGGGGGATGGAGCAGGTCTGTTGACAAAACGAAATTGCTTTATTAACACAAAAATTGAGGGAGCCATCCACATGTTGCATGCCAGGTCGGGTCTGCTGATTTATTCATTAGGATATTTTGTGTGGGTGGCGTTTTAATTTCTTCATTTTTTCCTCTCGACTGACGGCCTCGTGGATTGGGTATTAGCCAAGCTAACCTAATTGAAATTTATTATTCACAGGGAATGAAAGAAAGTTGTGTTTTATTTTTTGTATCTTCTGGCCCTGCTGTCATTCAAATTCCGGATCTCGCACACATCCATCGGAAACAATTCGCATAGGAGAGAAAAAAAAAACTCGAAAATAACGCTTTGCTCCCTCACCTCGGCATCCCTTTTGTGGCCGCGCATGCATAAATAACGGTTGATATTACTCCTGGGTAAACCCCTATGACGGTTGTTTCGCTTTCTCTTCTCTGTGTGTTTGTATAGTTGGTTGGGTGCCTTCCGCTCGGCCCGGAGCGGATGGGGTGGATGCCCAACCGAGTGAGCTTGTGGGCGAGTTTATTTGGAAAGTGTCATTTACAGTGCGAATATTGACAATAAATCAACAGCGGTGCGTGGGAGTGGAAAGAGTTCTGTCCAGTAATTTGCAACCAATTTCGGTTGTTTGCCGAATGGCATAGAAAATTCGGCAATTTGGTTTCAAATGGCTTTTCGCCGCACGAATGAAAAAACTGCAGCTAATTTTAAAACATTTAAAATGAGAATCGGATATACACGGAGAGTTTTGATCACAGCTGCAGTAGAAATATTCAAATCAGGTTTACCTCATTAAAATCAGTTTGAGGTCGGTAATTCTGCAGGCTTTTTAAAAAGGCAGATTCAAAGCCTCAAAAACTATAGTTAGAAAGCGATGGGAATAATAGAAACCAAAGCAAAGAGAACGAGGGAATTCAGAACTTTTGCCAAAAGGGAGACAACTTTTTTTGTGGATCTTAAATAATATTTCCTTAATTTTTTGCAGATGCTGCTGTGGTCAGGCCCAGGTTACCCACCAGACTCTGCCCGGCATAGAAAGCGGCTCGCCGGGCGATCTGTGGCTGCCCACGAAGCACACGCGTCCCCAGCCCACCGATGCCTACGGGACAATTGAGTTCCAGGGTGGAGCTCATCCCACCAAGGCCCAGGTAAGTAGGCTATAAAATGCTGTGAGTCTTTAAGACGGAGCAGAGGGATCTTTTTTATTTTGTTATCGATTTCGCGTTTGCTTTCTAACTTTGAATCATTTTGTTGGCAGTATGTGCGTTTGTCATTCGACACGAGGCCCGAGCTGCTGGTACAGCTATTCACCAAGGAATGGAATCTGGAATTGCCAAAACTTTTGATAACCGTTCAGGGCGGCAAAGCGAACTTTGATTTGCAGGCGAAACTAAAAAAGGTGAGTCCACCCAATAGTTGGCAAAGTAACGCCTTCCCAACTATGTGAAATGCCCTCTGCGAGTGTCGTATTTCACTTGGCCATTTAATTGAGTGGCTTTTGGCTTGGCCCTCTTGCAGGAAATACGCAAAGGACTGCTGAAGGCGGCCAAGACCACCGGCGCGTGGATATTCACGGGCGGCACCAACACAGGTGAGCGTTTCTTCCTCTCCCTCTCTTTCTATGCTTTAATTTACTTTTAGCCAGCAACAGTCTTCGTAGTAATCACGCTGGGGAAGTGCAAACAAAGGACAACTTTCCCAGGCAGTCGGCATTGCGACCCAAAATTAAATAAAAAAAATCCGCAACGGAAATCACGCAGTTCGTGATTGCACACATTTCTAAATAAACTTCCCTCATCTTCGGCTTGCCATTGCCTTGGTATTTTCGGGGACCCGCTGTGGGTACTTTTACGATACAATTCAAGTGTCCTTTTGTGTTCCCCGCGTTGTTATTAAATTTTTTGCTTAAAATTCCCCCAGCGACCGGACGAATCGGCAAGCTGGCCACTTCTCCGGTCCAAACTGAAAAACGAAATTATTTACTCTGGCATTGTAGCGGCTTTTTTGTTGTCTGCTTCCAGGCGTCACCAAACAAGTAGGCGATGCCCTCCTCCTCGAGGGCCAGCAGCGCACTGGGCGAGTGGTCAGCATCGGCATTGCGCCCTGGGGCATAGTTGAGCGCAATCATGAACTCCTGGGTCACAATCGAGAGGTGCCCTGCCACAGCATAAGTTCGCCCAGGTGAGTGTGCGTGTGTGTGGGCCAGGCATGTGAATTCTACATTTGTTTGTTTTGTATGACGGTGTCCTTGCTGCATATTTCATGAGCTGCTCTATTAATTGCTATCGATTGTTCTTTACAATCCAATAAATAAGCCGCTAAGGTCGAATCCACGCACATGTCATTCCGCAGTCGGAGTTCTCATCACGCATCGCCATTAAAGTGTCACTTTAATAAATAATTAACCACCCAGATAAGTCACTGGGCAGGACTGTTTATCGCCGTAGTCTTGTCACTTAATAATGGGAATTGCTGACTTGTTAAGCTTCGCAATCTTTCCAGCTGGGGGACCTTAAAAAAACTGTCAAGGACACCGACAAGTTCTTAACTTTTTTTGCCACTTCCGTTGATTGCTTTTCTTGATTTTTTAGGGGCTGCCTAACATTTATAAATCTTTTTAATTCTTTAAATTTTAAGCTATTAAAGAAACTATTTTTCCAGAGCTTCTAGAAATCATTGGTCCAGTTTTTGCGATTTAAATAGAACTAAGTTAAATAATCCATAATGTATTCTGTGTCTTTCAATTTCGCCATAGTCGTGTCTTTGTCATCACCAAGCCTCACCACGCATTTCGTTAATCGCAATTGTCCTTGAATAGAAGAGGCTTTCGGGGCAGAAAAGGCTTGTATTTTATGCAAATTCCGTTCACTTTCAGATCAAAATTAGCCGTGCTGAACAATCGTCATGCGTACTTTCTGCTGGTCGATAATGGAACCCAGGCCAAGTACGGTGCCGAGTTGATATTGCGCCGTAAACTGGAGAAGTTTATTTCCAATTTAAAACTGCATCCATGTAAGTCAGGTGTGTGTGGGTGTGTGCATGAGAAGACCAACCAAATAACATATAAAAATTACTCGTATATAAATTTATAAATTGCCACTGTCTGCGGGAATGAAAATTTAACAAACACAACCCGAATTCCCGGCGAAACAAGCCCGCAATCATTCAAATGGCTTTTCATTTTGAGCAGCACATTGGCAAAGATTGATGCCGACTGCACCTGACCGCATTACAAGTGCCCTCCAACCAACAGCTGGCTGCCCCCTCGGCCACTGAGATCGTGCAATTTCCTTTTTAGCAAGGAACCCCTCACAATTGTGGGCCAATCTGTTTGTGCCCAGAAGGGACCGCCACGTGGCCCTGACTGTTGACTGCCACTTGAGTGCGGCTTTCGGGTGCTGCATTCCGTAGTTCTTGGCCAATCTCGAGGGCTTCATTCAATGGCCGTAATATTTTCCACTTCACTAGCCCCCGCGGCCACCTGCTCGGCTCCTAATTTTATTACTTTTATTATAACGCCAAGGGGAGGAGTGGGTTGCATTATTGATTTATACTTGTTGCTGTGTTTCGAGGCCTTAAACGGTTAACTCTGGGGCGACCTTGTGGGCGCATTAGTGTCGCTACAGTTTCTAATAAAAATTTACCTTATTTATCTTCCCTTTCTTTTTGGTGATTGCCGGCTGCAGTCACACATTCCAGCACACCCGTCGTCTGCCTGGTTATCGAAGGCGGCACAAACACGATACGTGCGGTTCTCGAGTACGTGACGGACTCGCCGCCGGTGCCCGTCGTCGTCTGCGACGGGTCAGGACGAGCGGCCGACCTCCTTGCCTTTGTTCACAAGTAAGTCGGGGAAATTCATAGAAATTACCCAACATATATTTTGTATAATCGGTTGGTCTTAAGACGGCTGGATTTCGTTGGCTTTAGAATACGAATTGATCTGATTTATGGCCAAGCAAACGTTGCGGATCGAATGCAAATCGAGTCTAATATGCCGCAATAACTTTCAAATTTTGTTGATGAGCTTCTCTGCTCATTGCTCTCTTACTTTATCTGGGAGACAACCGCAAGTTGTGTAAATTTAATTAAAAAAACAACAAGCTGCCTCTTCCGGACCTTTTGCCCATTTTATTTGCGGTGCTTATGACGTTCGCTGATAGTCTTATTAGTGTTGGGCTTATGGCAGCTTTGTTGGCGGAAGCACGTGGGCGCGGGACGCGCGGGATGGTCGCTGGCCTTCTGCCAAGTTCATTAAGTACGCGACATTTAGCGGCATATTTAAATTTATCCACTTGGAGCCCACGGACAAATAAGGCCTCGGACGGGTTGCCTAAACGCAAATTACGCATCCGCCGCGTGTTGGCCTTTTGCCGGGACCGTGTGACAAATTCTTTTTTATTTTGTCGGCCCCCGGGCGGTCGGTGGGCCCAATGATTTTGTTTGAGTTTCGCCTCCACTTGTTGCCCCTTTTTGTATGCTACATTTATTTTAATGGGCTTAATTAAAGTCGGCAATTGTGTGGGTGGACCTGAAACCCAAACTTGTTATCCCCATATGCTCTTCTTAATTTAGATATGCGTCCGATGGCGAGGAACAACCTGTGCTGGAATCCATGAGGGACTACCTCATTGGCACCATTCAGAAAACCTTTGAAGTCGGCGTTGATCAGTCCGAGAAACTATACCAGGAGCTGCTGCAGTGCACGCGTAATAAAAATTTGGTAAGTCAAATTTATTCAACCGGCAAATTCAATTAGCTTGGCTTGCTTGGCGTAGGCAGTCAAGCGGGGAGTTCCTCCCAAAAAAAAAAGCCCAAAACCAACGAGATTCCTATCATGTTTCTTCCATTTTCGTGGTGCAGAAAGGTTATCGGGGTAAGATTTCACTTTAAAGTAGTGGGTGCCGTTTATTTCGTCCGCCGGCAAGGACACATTCCCAGTGAATAAAAGCAGAGAGCCCTTTTGTTCATTTGGTGCTCCATGCACCTTTTGAATTTAAGAGTGCACAGGACGAACACAAAAAGCCCATCGCGTCAGAAGGAGAGAGGAAAAGCGTAAAAAGGCGCACTTCTGCCTTTTCAGTTGCGTGGAAAAAGTCAATTAATTTAAATGTGTCCCGTAAACGAAAAAAGGAGCCGTTACTTCTTGGCCGGAGTTGGGAGGGCCCGCAATTAAAAGTCCATAAATTGGAAATTTCAAGAACTTGGCGAGTTCCCTGCTCGTCCGATGCCGATTTGAGTTGAAGCTGGAGGACCAAAGTTTTCAATCACTTGAGATTTCCGTGTCCCCTGGCCGATTTGAAGGCCGTAATTAATATGGCCCCAGGCAGTTAACCGTGAAATAAGTCAGAATATAATTAGGCGACGGAGAATTTAATTGAACGTGTAATGAATTCGAAATCACCTCCGAGTCGCGCCCAAATCGCTGCCTTTAAGAGGGAATTTGTGTTTCTATTCTCGGCTAGGCCGGCATTATTAAGATTTTAATTGGTTTTTGAATCGGTTCAGGAAACTCTCAGCCCCTGTCACCCCGTCCCGCCGTTGAGCCCGCGCTGAACAAATAAATTACCCAGCGGGAGCGTCGCTTTTTAAATTTGGGACTGCTTATTGATTTTGTTTTTTTCCGGCAGATTACCGTCTTTCGCATTCAAGAGAAGCCCGAAGGCGAGGCCCAGGAATTGGACCAAACCATCCTAACCGCGCTCTTCAAGTCCCAGCATCTCAGTCCGCCGGAGCAATTGAGTCTCGCGCTGACATGGAACCGCGTGGATATCGCAAGGAGTGAGATTTTTGTCTACGGGCAAGAATGGCCAAATGGTAAATAGAAAATCCCATAGACAAGCTGACGATGCCCGCCACATTTATGTGAATTATTTGCCATATTTTCCGAAACGTCTTTTGTGTAATGCGACCGCCTTCTGCCGGATTACCGCAGGCGCTCTCGACGAGGCCATGATGCAGGCCCTCGAACACGACAGAATCGACTTTGTCAAGTTACTGCTCGAGAATGGCGTTTCCATGAAGAAATTTTTAACAATACCCCGCCTCGAGGAGCTCTACAACACCAAGCACGGGCCAGCCAATACTTTGGGGTAAGTTGGACGACAGCTTTTCATGAGGCCGGCTTTATTTGATTTCACTTTCAATTACAGCTACATTCTGCGCGATGTCCGCCCGCATATACCCAAAGGTTACATTTACACGCTCCATGACATTGGCCTGGTAATCAATAAACTAATGGGAGGCGCCTACCGGTGAGTACGGTGTTGGCGTCTGTCCTCCTTAAAAGTCCACTGTCTGTGCCATTTCAAGCGCAACGGCAAAGGCAAATACGTTTGCAGCCCTGGACAGCGGCGTTGTGGGGTCCGCTTGGGCCGGAACTTGGGGCTCCATGAAACCCAATAGCCTGGCAGTGGTTGCATGCTTGGTTGCCGATTGCCAAACCCTTCCACTTTAACCCCTTGCCAACTTCCCAAGTATAATTGGCCTTCAATCGACAGGGTGGGAGCTTATGAAACAGGGCACCCAATTGGCTCAGATTGCAGGGCTTCCTGCGTGTCAGCTCTCTTCTTGAAGATCGTCGATTAAATTCTCCCCCACAAAAGTTCGCCGTGTCCACTGTCGAAATATCGATCGTGGAAATTGGCCGGCGGAAATGGAAACTGTGCCAGCGAGGAGGTCAATTTGTTGCCAAGTTTTTTTTTGGCCGGTGGTGGAAATGGGTTAATCCTGTCCGCCCAGGAGTGCTTGCAAATTAGTTTACCACTGCAGCGCTTTCAGTTTATGTTCTGGCCAATTTTTGCTCTTCCCTGGCGCGACCCTTTCTAAAAAAGTGAAAGCGTTAAAAAAATCTCAATTTTTTTTGGGTGCAAAGGACGAGGGGCCAACTGACTTGGATTAAATTTGATGTGTTCGAGCAGGTTACGCAATTTGGTTATAAAAATTTAATAAGCCAACAACAAGCCAACTCTCCGGGTGTTGAAAGCTCCCTGGTTGTTGGCGGGCAAAGTTTGTGGCCAAAAGGGACGGCAGCAATTATGCCATATTAAAATTTTTGCCAGCGAGGCGAAAAGTGTTGGGTTTAAACTCGGTTACCGCGGTTTTTCTTTGCGGTTGGCTTATTTGTTTTCCGCGCAGCGTCGGGCGCCCCCAAGGCACTGCGCTTGACGGCAATCGGGGGCCAACGTATCAATCAGCCTAATTAAATTTGGGCATAATAAAGTTCGAGTTATGAAAGAGTTTTGCCATTACTCGTACAATTTTCTTTGGCGTATTTTTGCTCTGCTGTTGACATTTTCACTTTAACTTTGGCCTTCCTCTGCTCTCTGGCTCACTATCCCTGCTCTGGCACTCAAACTCACTTCGGTGTAGTTCTATGAATGTTGTTGTCCTGTCACTTCTAGACAAACTAATTTGGCACGCTATTTTCTCGTTTTTTTGGGGGGGACGAGACGGTCTGGCATTTGACATCCTCGGCTGGCCTTTTTTGGCCTTAATCAAAAGTCGAAAGCTATCTGTGAAATGCCCATCTGAATAGCTGGGCCAAATTGTTGCCGGTTAGATTTGCCAGTCCGATAAGTCCGGTGGCGTTAGGTGGATTTTGTCCCTGTGAATTTCATTGTCTAGACGTGTGAATGTCCTGGTCGGCTGCGGGTGTCCGTGCGTAATTAAAAAGCCTTTAAATTTACTGATTTGTCCGCCATAAAACCCAAACGCTCACGTTGCATTTTCAATTGTTCGAATCCCAGAGATACTTAGCTTATTTGGGTTTATCTGTTATAAATAATTTAACGACTGGATGAGATTTGTTTGGGGTCTCCTTGCCGTCGTAATCTTTCGCTAAGCAGTTGGTCAACGGAGAGCAGAATAATTGCGAATATTTGCCAGGACTTTGCGCCTTTTTCGTCGCCAGTCCCCAGTAGGAATCAGAAGGAAAGTTCAATTGAAATGCAAACGCAATTTCTCGATTTCGTTGGCGATAGAAATCACTTAAGCCGCCGGTTGTGCAAATAAACAACGGCAACGGGGCCCCGATGACAGAGAATCAAACAGCGTGAAAGGGGATGCTGAAAAGCTTTGAAAAATGAGATAATGGCTTTATTTGTTGTCCAACGACGCGGGAATTCGCTTTTTTAAAAGCATAACCTGACCAAAAGACCCAAACTCTTAAATGGATAGATAAATTAAGCCAAGAAATATAGAGTGCCTCTCTGACTTAAGGAATTCATGGCAGCCAGTTCACTTTAAAAAGGAAAGAGAATTGAGCTGCCAATAAAAAACGAAAGCCAAGAAAACATTTTATTGTGCGGGCTCTGCTGGCGTAAATAAATTTACTCAAATGCAAATACACGAAATTACTTAGACGGGGCGCTCAGGGCACTTGTAGATTTCAACCGTGCTTCAACCGTCTTGGTCTCTTCTGCCCACACAGATCCTATTATACGCGTCGCAAGTTCCGGCCCATCTACGCCAAGGTTATGAACAGCTACGCCAATGCCTGCCGGAAGTCGTCAACCTATCAATATCAGCGGTATGCGGGGGCGAACTCGCTGAGCTTGGTGACCGGGCTGCTGCCCTTCACCTCGGAGATGGCCCTTTTCGAGTTTCCCTTCAACGAGCTGCTGGTGAGTTGAAGATGAATTCATTGGGTTCAGTGAGCCGACCACATCCGCCGAATAAAAAGAAATATAAATCTCAAAAATCGTTTGCGCCTTTTGTGATATTTGCATGTCCTTTTCTCAGATTTGGGCCGTGCTAACGAAGCGCCAGCAGATGGCCCTGCTTATGTGGACCCACGGCGAGGAGGCCCTGGCCAAGTCACTTGTGGCCTGTAAATTATACAAGGCCATGGCCCACGAGGCGGCCGAGGATGATCTAGATACGGAAATCTACGAGGAGCTGCGTTCCTACGCCAAGGAGTTCGAGAGCAAAGGTAAATGAGGGGGGCTGACTGGGGAAAGTGATTGAATTAAATATTTATAGACGATTAAATGCCGCATTGTTCAGCTTCTGATTTAATTAAGTTCGTGCCGCGTTAAACCATTTGATGGCGATTGATTGAGGCAGCCCCGCCGGCGGAAACAATCGGCTAATTCAATTCGCTTTTAGCCCCAGCAGTTGGGGCGGTTTTTATTGCATATCAAGATCTTTAAGTGGGGATTTAGTTTAATCCAAGAATCGATGAGAAACTTTTGGCAGTAAATTGGCATTCGGCCATCACACAAGCCCCAGTCTAATTAACAAAGTTTGCTACGGCAATTCCATTGAATTTATGCATATGAAATGACCTTGCCAGCTGACTAATCGCTTTTGTGTGTCCCGTTGCGTGGGGCAGGCAACAAATTACTCGATTTCAGCTACCGCCAGGATGCCGAGAAGGCCCAGCGATTGCTCACCTGCGAGCTGCATTCCTGGTCCAACCAGAGCTGTCTCTCATTAGCCGTGGCTGCCAATCATCGGGCTTTGTTGGCCCACCCGTGTAGCCAGGTGATTTTGGCCGACCTGTGGATGGGTGGGCTACGCACCCGCAAAAATACCAACTTCAAGGTGGGCGAGGGTAAATTTCGGGCAATTGCCTTTGAAGTTGTTGATTTTCGGTTAATCGGCAGGTTATTCTCGGCTTGGTCATGCCTTTGTACATCAGACAATTGGATTTCAAGTCCAAAGAAGAGCTGCAGCAAATGCCGCAGACCGAGGAGGAGCATTTGGAGAACCAGAACTTGGACAACGATGATTCCGACCGATCTCAGCCCGACGCTGAGGTAAGTTTGCATTTAAAATATTCTTTTTTTCTCCGTTTTCTTGTATATCTTTGTTTCTTACGAGTTTCCCAGCGTCAGTTCAAAACTAACTAGATCATTCCGTTGAGTAGTCTTATGTAAAGTTTTATCCTAACCTCTGTACTCTTTCTCTAACTCTCTTTATAAACGTTTCCACATATAAACCGTGGCTTTCTATTACTAACGCTTCCAAACCGAACTGAACCGAACCCGTTCAGAATGCGCTTTTAAAAGCGAAAAGATCCATTTCCCTGAGGTATAGGATGAGCACGGGCGCAAACAATCGCGACAAGGTAGTAAATCCTAGTAAATTCTAAAGGTCTACAAATCTAGAACTGCTACTACCGTTACCGTTACCGTTATTTTGTGCAGCTTGCCGTCTTTGTACTTTTACTCTATGTGGCAACTGTACTTTTGATTCAAATTGCTGTCTTTCGTTATATTTTGGGCGCACCTAGAAGCCCGTAAACGTTTCCTGTGATCTCTTTCTATTTTTGGATTTCTAGTTCTACTTTGTATTTGTAGCCTTCCTTACTCGTTTTGTATTTTGCTGACTGTACATGTAATTAATATTTGGTTATTTCTATTGATTTGTGTGCTGGCTCCGTTCTTATTTATGGGCCACCAGCTAATCGCACCGTATATATGTATTTACATATGTATGTGTCTTATGTATGTATGTGTGTTTTATAATTATGTTTACTCGTTCGGCAGGCCAATTTGGCCTGTTTGTGTTCCATTTTGTGGCGACTGCAGCAAAAAACGCTGGACTTGTTGGTCATCGAAAATGAATAATACAAAATTAGGATTAGGGATTATTTAATGGGCTTCTGAAAGAAGCCAAGTTGACAGAAACTTAATCCGTTTGCCAGGAGTTCCATTTTGTCTTTTTATACTTTATCCTTTTTAATCTTCTTTTAATGTTCGTTGGCGGCCGCAGTGCAAATTAATTCAAATCGAAAAGAGCTCGTCGTCCTTTAACAGTCTCACGCATTCAACCAACGTAAGTCTAAGGCAAATGCCCACACGCCTGTAGTCCTGTAGCTGAAGTCCTACCGCCCAGCACCCACCCGCAATTATTAGCCTCTCAATGCATTCGCCAATGTCCGAAGCTTTCAGTGTTAATGACGTCAAATAAAATTTAATTGTTGGTCATTTTGCACTCGCCGTTAAAGTGGAATTAAGTGAGCAGCGCTTTCCAATCCTTTTAGCCAGATGAAGTCACAATTGGACCGTTAAGGACGTCCACCTGTTAATCGAGTCTGTAAAAATTTTCACCCACACGCTTCTAAAGAAGTCTCATCAGGGACTTCTTGCTTGATTCGGTGGCTGTAGTCGAGCCACCAAATTAGCAGGATTAAAGCGTTCATTGTACAAATTTCTCATCTTTTATTTACGGAATTCTGATCTTTAGTTTCCATCGGAATATCTGCTGCTATTTTTGGTTTTCATTTCCAAGACAAACACTAGAACTCGATTGTCGAATTGTAGTCGTGGTTTTTACACAAAATTTAAGTATTCGTTTATGGTGTGCGGGGACGCTTAGAGTCCTTGGATGTCTACGAAATTCAAATTGAATATTTGTTGTATTTTTGTTTTTAAACCCAAATATGTGCATAAACCGTTGCAGGCTCTTTTGGCGGACACGTATTCAGTGCGCGACACAAAAGTACACGAAAATGGCAAAGTGAGTAAATTCACAGAATACAAAATTAAAATCGAATCATTTTTCAAACAAAACCCCAACACAAACACACACTCACTCACACACACACATTTTTTACGCATATTCCATGGCGATCCTTGAATGCGCTCGAGAATTTTGTTGATCACCCTCAAAATTGCAACCGAAACGTTTTTCCTATTTTCCTTTTCAAAAAGCAAAAAAGAAACGAATATTTGTTCCCATTTTATTTCATCACAAGGATTTTCACGGTGTCTTAATTTCGAATTGACAGTTGAAAGCACAAAAAAAAACCCACCCACTCAAACAGAGAAAACATCGTAGTTCTCATTGTAAAACATTGAGCATACGCCCGGTAGACACGAAACACACACAACCAACCGTTTCATACGTACGAAATTTCCTCACTTGTTTACAGCAAATCCCCCTTAACCCCTAGCAGCCCCCTAGCCGGTTGTCTATCAAGTGCAGTGAGCATTTGACGTTTAGTTTTCCCTTAAGAAATCCCCCAGAAGAAAATTGTAGCTGAACTTTACAATTTAAATAGAAATGAATACATGCGTTTCTTATTTTAAGTATGCGTAACTTATAATCAATTTGCAGGTTAATCTCACAGCTGGAGCGGAAGAACCACCCTCCAAAGTTAGTTCATCACAATTAGAATTTTATTTTGAATACTCACGCCCAAAAAAGAAGAAATTTCCGCGCCCACAATGTTATTTTCTTTAGTTGACTTCATTTCGGTACTTAAATCGCAACTTTCACTACGATTTGTATAATACAAAAGATTTGATTTGGATCCTTTTCGCGTACCTTTTTTGTGCTTGGGACTTCGCTTGTCTGTAGTCTCACATCTCGCAACTTTGAGTCCTGCAGCTGTTACCTCTCACATCTCGTAGCGTAGCCGGCACAGTTCATCCGGAGAGTGCACAGTTCTCTTTTATTCCTTCTTTTTTCTCTGCTATTTTGCTCAGTTTTTATGCATGTCACGCTTGCTACTCCGCACTCCACACTCCACACACAGAGCCCAACGGCTGTAATAGTTTGGAAAATTGCGACCACAAATTAATTGCAAGGAATTCCCACATGCACACTCACACGGCCACGAGAAGGAGCAGGCGGCGTATTCGCTATTTTTGCTTATTTTTTTTCTCTTTGCCTTACTCTTTGCCTCTAGAACTTTGGCTCGCTGTTACCATTGCACATTATTTGATTTGATTTATAATATTGAGAAATTCCACCAGTCATTTGATTTATGGAAACCGAAATGCTTGTTTCATTCGCCTTTGGCCGCAGGTTTCGCTGACGGACTCGGATCCATCGCAGTTCAGGGAGTTCTTCCACATGTCCGAGTACAACGAGATTAAACAGCATCAGCCGTTGCGTCTGAAGAAGAAGTTCTACGAATTTTACACGGCCCCCATTACCAAGTTCTGGGCCGATTCGGTAAGTCATCGGAAATTGCCAGCTAGTGTTTAATTTCCGGCCGCCAACCCACTCACCTTTAACGAAATCAACTGCACTGCAGCGCGCTAATTCCAGTGATTTTGGTATTTTCCTTCCCCTTTCCAGATTGCCTACATGTTCTTTCTGATGATGTTCTCGTTTACGGTGCTGGTGAAAATGGGCCCGATGCCGCGCTGGCAGGAATGGTACTCGATTGCGTACATCACGACGCTGGGGTTCGAGAAAGTCCGTGAAATAATTTCGTCGGAGCCGGTGGCCATTACGTAAGTGGCGAGCCATTTAATTACATTAAATGATTATCAATGAGATCCTTTTTTCGGGAGGGTTCACACTTCACGCCTCTCTGGGCTTTCATTACATTTCACCATCCGTTTCCCCCACACATTCGCCTTGAAATTTTCACACTTGATTTACTGTTTTCGATTCTACTTGTGCCCCCCTCATCCGCATTCGCATCCGCTCGGCCGTCTGCCCGCTTTAATGGGAAACCGTCGGATATTTGCTAAATGCTGGCGGCCGGGGCTCTCCCGTAATCGACGTGCAGGCATAAATTTTCCGTGTGGGCGTGGAACATGTGGAATCCGTGCGATGGAGCGGCCATCATACTCTTTCTGATCGGCCTGGCATTTCGCTTCCGACCCAATACCATGGACATTGGCCGGGTTATTTACTGCGTGGACAGCATTTATTGGTACCTCCGCATATTGAATATTCTGGGTGTGAACAAATATTTGGGTAAGTCTGAGCATTTCTCGATCTAATGGCGGCCTCATTAATTCGCGTTTAATTCGCAGGTCCTCTGGTCACTATGATGGGCAAAATGGTCAAGAATATGATATACTTTGTGGTCCTCCTGGGCGTCGTCCTCATGAGCTTTGGTGTCAGCCGACAGGCCATACTCTATCCGAACAACGAGCCCACCTGGCGGCTCATACGCGAGGTAAGTCGAAGCCTTGCCATCCCGCATCCTTCGCATAGGTGTGAGGCTGGTTTGCTTGTGTGCGTGTGGACCCGAATTCGAGTTTCGTTCTTTCAAGCCAAGAACTCCCAAGCACCCAACTGTACATAAAGAGTCCTCGCCAAAGGGTGACTTATTTGTGTGAGTGTGTTTCTCGGTGTGTGTCCTCTTCAGTTTGAAGTTAATTACAGAACGGAAATTCTATTGCGAAATTGAGTACATGCATTTACTTATCGAAGTAGCCAGCAATCCTGTAAATGGTTTAAATTTTTGGACTTTGTACATCTTTTGCGATGCTTTCTCTCTTTTGCTCTCTTGTTGTGCGAGTAGTGCTGAGAAAATTAACAGAGCTCTGAATTCGTTAACTGTCCTTAAGTAGTTTTTGACGCTTTGTCTCTCTCTTCTCTCTGTTTGTCTCTGAAGAGAGCTCGATGGAGATTTCTATTGACTAATCGCTATTTTTCATTGTGTGAATTGTATTCTCCTTTCTTTTCAACATATTTTCTAAACTTTCATCAACCATTTCTCCATAAAAAACCAACACAATCTTCCCGCTCTCATTCTGTTCACGAATACTCTATCCAATCGAATCGAAAACAATTCTAAACTATATGGCAGGTTATTGCTGGCTCCATAGTAGCGCCCGGATTTCTAGGCGCTCTCGGCCACAATACCCGATCACACAATACACGTGGCGCAGGCTTCGGATCCAGCGGTTTCGCTGGCTATCATCGGGCCCACGCGACAGTGGCCACGACAGCGGCAACAGCGGCGGCGGCAGCGGCAAGCACGAGTGGCGCCCCAGCAGCGACCACACCGGCAACATCGGCAGGCACAGCAACAAGCACAACTGCAGGCACACCCACAGTATTGGCACCCAAAACTGAATCCTCAGAACTTTACAATCTGTTGAGCGGAAATCTGACAAATGTACACACCGAAGTGAACGAAATTGGTTTGCTATTTAGAGAAAACTCGTAGATTCCTCTTAGCCGATGCCTATATTTACTATACTTACTATATTCCCCGAATGATCCAATATCTATAGATGTTGTTGTCTAAATGGATTGATTTATTCTTGCCCCCCCTCGTCCTTCTCTCAACACTCCCTGGATGTACTCTCTGTCTCTTTTTTCCCGCTGTGAGATGTGGCGGGACTGTATTTTCTTTCTCCCCACCCGCCTACGTCATTCTAACTGTCATCCTTGCTTATCAATTGAGTTCCTCGTGTAGCTGTTGCATGCCTTGAAAAAGTCGACTTCGCTGTTCATGTTCGCCATTTAAGGAAAGTAAATGTGTGTACTCTGTTTCATATTATGAATATTTATGATGCCTTGGTTGATTTTTACTTGCCTTTTTTTGTTGTCCCCTGGAACGATGACTTTTTAATCTGGATTTAAATTTGCTTTTCTAAACTGTGTTGATTTTTCGTTTTCAAAACAAAATGCTGTGTTTTTATTTTGCATGAAAAACGCTTTCGGTGTTTACACTCAAAGTCCGCTGACTTGCTGCATTTTGCATAACAAACAACAAACATCGAGGTCCTCGTTCGAAAGGCCCTGCGGGCTGGCATTGGGAAAGAATCGGCAGTTTCCAGTTTTTTCCAACGGCAATCGATATTCAAAGAAACTCGCTTGCCTCCACTTGCTTAGCATAAAATGCAAATGGCCGGGGGGAATTTAAAGCCAAATGTTCATCATTAAAATGACTCAACTCGTTTGCTCTCTGTTTGGTCCTTGAAATTGAGTTTGCAGCAACCACTTTGCCCACTTTAATAATTTATTTTAAAGAACCTCTTTCAATTAGTATTTGAAATCACTGCTCATTAGAGCGGCTGGCTCAAAGGCTTCCTTCCAAATTGCTCTCGCCGTGCCAAAGTGCCAACTTCATTATTCAAATTGTGCATCTATGAAACGAGTTTCGCAGTCCACAGGTACACACTAAAAGTGTATTAAATGCCATTTAATTAATATGTAAATTGTCCTTGCTGCAAAGATAGACGGCATGCTGGTTTCAATATTGACAAAACCTGATCTCTGCGTCCACCCAGTAGTCGAGTCATAAAACTGCCATTTACACATTCTCACACACACACAGGACACTTTCTCGCCCTCATGCAAACATATATACGAGTACACTATATTCTTGTATAGGTGTGTGTTGTCGGTCGGAAAAGAATCACTCTTTCGATGTGAGCCCACCCACGTGAATGTTTCTTTTCGGCCGGCATTGCGTGAAGTCTGTGTCATTTTCGGGCTCCGTTTTTAGGGGTTTTAATGGCCGTTTTAATTTATCGTTGCACAGGTCACCTACCAGCCCTATTTCATGTTGTACGGTGAGGTGTTTGCCGACGACATCGACCCGCCCTGCGGAGAGGATCCACGTCAGCCGGCCTGTGTGACTGGTAAGCCTCACCGTGACTTTTTGAAGGTTTCTCGTGACCGAACATCAACTTTCTTGCAGGTCATTGGGTAACGCCGATAACGATGTCCATGTATCTGCTGATTGCGAATATTCTGTTAATTAATCTGCTCATTGCGGTCTTCAACAACATTTTCAACGAGGTGAACTCGGTGTCCCACCAGGTGAGTTTGGCCGGAAGCCCGTTAACCGTCCATTGACTGACATTTTGCTTGGGCTTTTCAGGTGTGGATGTTCCAGCGTTTCACGGTCGTCATGGAATATCAACAGAAGCCGGTGCTGCCGCCTCCGTTTATTGCCTTCTGCCATTTCTATTCGCTGCTCAAGTACTGTGTGCGCAAGGCGAAAGGTGAGCCCGGAATGAGAAAGTTTAGCTTTGTTCCCTGTGAGTTCATAACTTCCGAATGCTTCGTCTCAACCGAACAAGAAATAATCTGCAAATTCTTTAAATTTCGTTTCTTTTGCGTGCCTGCCCTCGATCTAATCAACCCAACAACAATTGTCAATCTGTGTGCTATCTGATATACGTATAATGTTTATCTCTCTCTCACTCGCTCTCTCTTTCTCGTCCTTTATAATAATGATTTAATAATTCGATTGTATTGCCCCACGACTCGCCTGGCTGCTGACAACAATTCCTTTGTGGCTCTTGAATTGAATTCCCGTTTTGTGGCTTTCGGTTGCCTTTTAAATGTTATGATTGGCCGTGTTTGCTTGCTTGATGTGCACAATGGACCTCCCTCCTGGCCTGGCCTTGTGCGCATCACGTGATCCTAAAAATGTGCAAAATTTTATATTGTATTGTGCGTTTCGTGTGTGTCCCGTGTCCCTGCGTTTGCCCTTTTCTTCCAAATGAAAAACTCACTCGATTGTTGTTTCTAATGTCCCAGGATTGGAGGTGCAGCGGGACAATGGTCTCAAGCTTTTCCTCGAGAAGGACGATCTCGAGCGGCTCTACGACTTCGAGGAGGAATGCGTCGAGGGTTTCTTTCACGAACAGGAAATCATCCTAAACCAGTCGACCGACGAGCGTGTCAAGAACACAACGGAGCGTGTCGAGACCATGTCTCAGAAAATCGAGGACATCAATCAGAAGGAGAACCTCCAAACAGCCACAGTGCAGGTAAGTCCTCCCAATTCCCAGGCCACCCCCTGTAAATCCGCCCGGTGAATGGGAAGCTGCGGGTCTGCGGGTTACTCAACGGGCGAGTGTGCTTTTGTGATTAGTTTGTTATGCAAATTTCGGTGATTTGAGCTCTTGTGTGAGTTTTCAATTTTTCAAACGGTTGGGCGGCAAGACCATCAACCGATTGAAATGGGTACTGACAGCAGTTGCCAGTGATGGCCAAAAGGGGCCACCTCCGGTACCGAATTGAATGTGTCGCATGCATTTAAATGTCTCTGCTTACCGTGGTTGAATCAATCCAAAGCTTCTGATTTCTCAAGAAATATTCAAAGATTGCACAAGGGGAAAATAATATTCAAGGCCATTGCCATTTATATTTATGTAGAATCTTGGAGATTTTTGATTATTACGGAAATATTGATAAATAGTTTCTTCTGGGAAGTTAATTTTTGTATCCGCAAAAATTCAAACTAAAAGGATTTTCCGCCATTTGAACGAGTGACAACAAATTCGATTGGAAGCAACTGTCTTCGACAATAGGAAACACAAATTGCCCACTTGATTCAATATCCTTTTGCCAACTTGCTTGCGCATTTGAATCTGCGTTGAGGAATCCTCACGACTGCGGGTCTGGGTCACTGTGCCCGCTTCTGGTGTCCAATTGTGCGGATGAGTTCATTCGTATGCGGAATGCGTGCGGTTTGGCAGCAGCTGCATTTGTGGGGCGTTAAGGATTTTGGCGAATGGTCGGTGCAGTTTTTTTTCTGCCTGGGCTTGACGCTTTTTGCCCGGTTCCCACACTTACTTAGTGGCGGGTGTGCTTTGTGTTTGCAGAACATTGAATTCCGCTTGCGGAAAATGGAGGAATCATCCGAGCAGATACTGTCGCATCTGGCGGTCATACATCGTTTCATGTCCACCCACACCGCCGGCACTGACGACTTGCGCTCTTCCGTGATGAACATTCCGGGCGAAATGCACCGCATGCGGACCATTTCGATGTCCGACAACGAGGGCGGCGGCAGCGGCAGCGGAGGCACAGCCCCCAGTGGCGGACCCGGCGGCGGCGGCGGTGGCGGTGGCAGTGGAATTGGAGCTCTGGGTCTCGGCGCCAGTCTCAATTTAAATTCACTGCAGGTGAGTGAAATTATATTTCATTGAGTCAGCCAACCCCCCACGGTGGCCGTTGACAAATTGATTTGCCGCACCGCAGGTAAACAATCGGCGACGCTTCAATCGCTCGCTCACCGAGG
This sequence comes from Lissocephala sabroskyi, assembly GCA_037075105.1. Lineage (NCBI taxonomy): Eukaryota > Metazoa > Arthropoda > Insecta > Diptera > Drosophilidae > Lissocephala > Lissocephala sabroskyi. The sequence continues at coordinate 30,650 of JBAMCP010000124.1, read as the reverse complement.
TGCGTCCCGATGCGTACATTTTTGATGAGGGCACGCATTTCGAGGTGGTGCCGCTGCCCGAGGAGCCCGACGAGGTGGTCAAGTCCCGGGAAGCCCTCAACGAGCAGGTGGTGCGGAAGGCCTCCATGCAATCAGAGACGGACTCGGATATCTATTTGCCGCTGTCCCAGCGGCCGTCCACCTGCGAGACGGTGAAGCGGACTCCGTATGTGACCGTGCGGCAGGACACTGGGGCCAGCACGGAGAGCAAGGACACGCTCACTCCCCTGGGCAACAACGACGACGACCAGACGCTGGTGGGCGGCGACAACTCGGATGATGCGGCCCCGGACATCAGTTTTGAGGGTAATCAGTTTGCAGGTCTTCATGGATTTGGCCTCTCAAAGTTTTCTGCTTACAGCGGCCCGGCATCGAGCCATGCGACAGCGCACGGTGTCCTTGTGCCGCCGGAACTCGGAAACCGGCTCAGTGGCCGCTGGCGAGCTGCTCCGCTCGCACATCAGCCTCAACCAGCTGAACTTCTCGCGGCGCCAACTCAGCCTCACGCAGTCCGAGCCGGACAGTGACAAGGATGTGCCGGTTCCACATCCGGGTAAGTGAGAATTGTTTTTGAAACTTGAAGACTGCAGAAATCCATCGACACACAAACAGAAACTCTGGTATTGCCCTACAAATTCCGGCCCCAACTAATCCTGATCATCGCTCCCAAAAGCAACCCACCATCAGCCCATTATCACCACTGCCATCGAACTAACCTGAGCCCAATCATTTAAGTGTTATGTGGTTGTTGTTTTTGCGCCCACTACTTTAAGTTTTCCGCCAGAGGCCTGAGCCATTATCATTTTCGTAGCAGGGATCACGAGCCTGTTCAATTTGTCATCTGAAAATCTCTGACGCATTCTCTCAACCTAACCCCCTTGATATCTAGGTAAATCAGTATTGCATGCGAAACCCTCCAGAAATATATTGCTGAAGCTGCATAGCGAGTACACGTCGATCACGGATGAACTGGAAAGTGTTTGCCAGATGATTGCCTCGCCGACAGTGTCGCTGCCAAGCAATAAGGGTAAGTTACCACCAAGTTACCATTACTGGCTGGCCATAGGGGGGTGCCCGGCCACTACTTGTTGACAGCACCAGCGTACATCCACACCAACCAGCCACCTACTCCCAATCCACCCGCGACCAGCCGAGGGCCCACAATCCCTTGCAATCTCTTAACCGTCACCTCGAATTGAAATTGATAACAGCACCTGTAAATAGCTAACCCGGTCGTTACAGGGCCAAAATCACCGATCTCTCCTCGCTTATGCCAAAGACCAATGCTGTAAATCTAAGAGAGCCACTAATCAGCCTTCGCTTCTGCTTTTGTCGGGCCCAGCCGTTCCGTTGGGTTTACTAAACGTCTGCATGTTTTGCTTGTCTTTCGCAGCCTCCCTGGACCGGCCCAAAACCGAGATGTCGCGGGCCGAGGCGGCCGCCCTGCTCGAGAAGCAGCACTTAAAAGAATGCGAGGAGAATGACTACAAAATCCTAGAGGGCCTGTTCGAGGCCCGAGGCTCCATCGATGCCAGTGTCCAGGCCTACGAGGTAAAGTCCACGCGATTCTCTTCCCCGCACAGTCACCCAAATTCCTCTCCATTTCAGGTGTCCGTCTCTGTGGACTACAGCCACAGGTACCCGCTGCGTCGAGAGACAGCCATCGAGCTGTCACCTTCAAAGCCGCAGGCCGAGGGCGGCCTCATAGGCGGCGACAGCAGCGACACCAGCACCGGGGCAGGCAGCAACAGCGCCATGGCGGGCGGCGGGGCTGGCGGCTTTCAGCTGAAACACGAGCGCCCCTGGCAGCGCAATTCGTCAATGGAACAGCAGTCGTTCCAGTCGCCTGTGGTGCCCACGCGGGCCACCAGCGACTTCCTCAACCCGCCGTACGACAGCACCGGCAGATTGTTCAAGAAGTCCAGCGAGAGCCTGCAGAAGAATTCCAGCACGGACACGGACTATTCGGCCCATCCGTATCGGTTCATCAAGCAGAGTTCGAATGAGACAAACACCTCGCTCACAGGATCGTACAATGTGGACACGCCGTCCTTGACCGCAGAGCCCTCACTGGATGCCGGCGACAGCCATTCGGCCACGGGTGTGAGCGTCAGCGTGGGCAGTGCTGGGGCCAGTGCCATGGCGCGTTACCAGCCCAAGCGGACAGCATCTGTCGGTGCGGCCGACAGCAGGCGTCTGCGGGACGAGAGCTCCAGTTCGCTGGACTTGAGCGCGGGGCCATCCGTAACGACGCAGGCACTGCCAGCACTTCCGACGCGACCCATGCAGCTGAAGAAACAGTTTAGCATGGACCAGGGCAAGCCGCTGTCACAGTCAGTGGTGGCCGAGACGGCCGAGACTGCCACGGAGCCCAGCAGTCCAGGGGTAGCTGGTTTGCCCAGCCAAGGTTCGGCCAAACTGATTTCCTCGCTCAAGCCGCCCCTCGTCAGCAAGCTGGGCATGAACGTGCTGAAGGAGAGCAGCTCCAGCACTGAGGAGTCCCGCGACGGCGAGGCTGCGGCCACCCCGCCAGCCAAGGAGGGCGCGGTGGGTCTCACCATACCCCAGATCAGCACTCATCTCGTCCAGGACGAGATTGCCAAGCTGTCGTCGAACATTAAGAGCAGCACGGAGTCCGAGAAGGAGCCGCCGTACAATGAAACCATGTGTTAAATCGAGGCCACTTTTACTTTATTATGTCGGTCCAGAACCATCCACAAAACTGTTATTATCCACCTCATGCTCAAGAGCGCGAGAAGCCAAAGGCTTAGGTTACATTAAGGATGCATGGGTATTTTTAAAATTAAGAAGGAAGGGTTGCGTTGATCAAGTTTTTGGCATATCGGGTGGACGCCGTTGTTGTTAGCGTGTTCACGAATTGACAATACCAAAATTCTCTGTATTTTTATAGTCGTGTATTTATTTACGAGTCGTCTCTTTTATTCTTGTTGAATGTGCGTAAGTGTGGGTGTGTATAGAGCAGAATCCCAGCAGTTCCCCCATATCAGCACTTCGAAGTACCTAGTACCGCCACCCAGACAGATCTCCGATCTTGAATAGACCACATCTATTAGACTTAGTCCGTTGACCACCAAGAGAAGCGCATTCTTGAAGTCTCTCATGCAATTTCACATATCTCTAAACATATGTACCTTCCTCCAGTTCAAGCCGCTGCATATAAACTTGCCACTTTACTTACTCTAATCGTATTGTACTTATGTAATTTAAAAATGCCAGTCTCGTTGTTATTGTAGATTTACTAAGCGTTCAAGGACCGCCTCTGTGTATTGTTGTACTTAAAGTAAGGCCCCCTCAGTCGATAGATAGCTACTCGTTTAACTTGATTTAGGTTTGTAATGTGCCCCTTTGTGAATCTGTAAATAAAACGGGGAAGAATTAAAATTTTGGCTGACTCAAAAAACAAAAAAAAGAAAAAGCGCTTCAAAATGTTCAGTTTTCCTGGCTATCCAAAGAAAATCTATGAATTTACTGCATTTTACTAGCACTTAGTCTATGTACTTACCGATTTTAGAAAAAATAAATATAATGCTATTTATTAAAAACGAGAAGGGAGTTTTTTAAAATGCAATTTTCGAGAATATCTTTATTGATCGTTAATTTAAAGTTTGGTTGAATTTTATATCGATTTTCATTTTAGCTTCACATTTGCAGATTCGAAAGAACAATCTTATCGCTTTGATTCAAAAAATGTATGTATTTTGTATAACTACTTAGGACTTGCAAAAAACGTTTTTCGTTTGATAGTTAGGTAGAGAAATAGATTAACAAAGTCTTAGGCCAATGAAGCACAAAGTTAACAGAGATATTCCATAATAATTTCGATATATTTGTGTGGTCACCTCATTATTTCATGGGCTTATATTTTGTCACAGATCGGATTAACATAGTTGTGGGCATGAGAATGATATTCAAATGTGTGTGAAACATAATTGAAACCTCATAGGTCTTTGGTTTTAAAAAGTTCCTAAACTCAAGCTCAATTCTAAATTATATGCGAAAGTTAGGTGTGGTGAACTCCCAATTTAAATTTGTCCTAACTACAGCGATTGATTTTGAAACGATTCGGAGAAAGATTCGGTTATTGAGCTGTTTCTTTTATAGTTTTGGGTTCTGAGTCTGTCGGAAACGCATTATTACTTCAACATGAACAATACAACTCGACAAAGACTTTGGTTTTGTTATTGATAATTTGCATTATTTTGGGTTTTGTTTTGCATTAACAAAAATAGCTGCTGCTGTAAAAACAACGACCGACTGCCCATGCTTGCTTGTTTTATTGATAAGATTCGGTTTCGTATATAAGATAATGCATTTCCATATACCTATATATAATTTTGTATGCCTGCTCCTTGCTCGATAATCGTCTTAGGTTTATTTTGTATATCATAATTATATTTGATATAAAAAAGAGTAAAAAGACGCACAGACATTTAAAGGCTGGCGCCAAAACTTAATTGTTAGCTTACATCTTAATGTACATACATACATACATACGTACGTACGCACGTACGGTATGTGCATATAGATCTCCTCTCGGAGGCGATACCACGATATAGATATCGACTGTTATTTATGCATGCATTTGTATGTGTTGGTAGGTCCAATATGGTAACTTTGAGATATTCAATAGGCTTAGTAGAAAAACTGGAAGAGAAAAAGTGTCGTTTACATACACACACACATAGCACATATAATTTATGTAAATACAATAATTTATAAAATCGATAATAGTTCTCGATCAATTGGTAATATATTGCTGCTCTTTTAAATTGATTTATACAAATTTAGTTCTCATTGGTGTTCGATTTTCTCTTTATCAATTGAATTAGATTTTTATCTTTTTTGGTTTTTTTTAATAAGAAATCCAAGCCAAAAATGTGTTAATTATAAACAAATTCGTTTTCGGGAAGGAGGTTGCATAGAAATTCTGTGGGCTCTTTGGTTTTCTTACACGTGATTCGAGGAAACGAACAAACATTTTTAACATTAACAAAAGGCGCAATCTTATCCTTTCTGGGTATTTTAATATCCCTCAGCAGACATCTCCGGGCTGCTTAGGGTGCGTTCGACTGTTATAACTTGGTTATCTTTAGGTATTCGTTAAATTTAAGACTAGGCAACAAGTAAAACACAGTGAGAAATCAGAGTGGAAACTCTGCTGATTAAATGTAGAGGAAAAATCACGATAGCTTATAGATTGGATTAGATCTGCTTGACGATTTCTTTTCGTTAAATCAAAACAGAAATGAGTGGCTCCTTTTGGCCGAGAATCGTGTCGAATAGTGTAATTAAGAGTTTAGGTTTAACTTTGAGACTTTGCACAGCTTTTATGTATATATTGATGTATAAATATTATAAATGTTTGCTAATCGAATTTCATATTTGTTTTCGTTTGCATTTCGTTTCTATCGCACGTCTTACAAAAATTGAGTAAAAACTGTATTTTCTTCCTTTTTAAATATATTTTCCTTATATTTTTTACAAAAAAATGCGAGTATCGTTAACTAATTGAGTGTATAATTGTTTTAGAAAAAGATCCGAGTGGAAATCATGCAGAGACAAAGGATTTCGAAGATTTCGCGTGAACAACACCGATTCGTTTGCGTTTGCTTGAAAATCATTTCCGAGTCTGTCAACTAAACAAAACGACAATCAAGCAGTTCTCTGGGGCTACGGAGGAGGGGATTTGGCTGCTGCTGCCTCTCTGCTACTGTAGAGCGTATAATGAATCAGTCTTTGCGCGTCACAAGTATCAAAAAACAAACAATACAAAATGCACTTACTAAAATAACTAAGGAATATTTCGGGAGCGGGCGGCGGGGGAAGGGGAAATGCTAGTTTAGGCATACAAATGGCATATAAAAAACTAACTAGACCTCTACATAATATGTTATCGTATCGTTCTGTTGTCTGTCGTTGGCTCTGAAGTAACTCAAAAGTCTAATTGAAATTCGCCTTACAAGTTGCTGGTTAAATATATTCGATTTTCATATTTATATGATTACATAAAGAACGACAAAATGTAGACAAAGAGAGAGGTTACACGGAATAAGCCATCCAAAACAGATCGACGCTCGCACTGAATAACTTTTGAATCCAATTATTCAGCTTTTAATTTTAGGGACTCTCGTCTATTCAGTAACTTCTTCGATCGATTTGCAATGCTTTTGGTTTGCTTACATATTATTATTTATTTTTTTTCGATTCGATTGAAAGGATTATTAGTAATTGGTGCGGTTGTGGTTCGGAGGAGCGAGCGGGAGTTCTCACACGCAAGAGGTGTTGGAAATAATTATACAATTGTAATTTGAATTAGATTTGGAGAAACACAAAGAATTTACGAACGATTTCTCGCTGTTTTTGGGGAGATTTTATGGGGGGCTGGCTTTTTGTTCTCCATTTAAATTTGTTGTCGTTACTTTTGCTTTTTAGTTAACCTGAATACAAAAATACATTATCATAAATATATTCATATATGCATTTATATATTTCTTGTTGCTGTTGTTGTTAAATGTCTGCAAACTGTTCCTAACCGATTTACATTTGTGAGGAGAGAACACAAGAAATTCCCGAATACCCCAAAAATTTGCTTCTCTTTGGTTCTTCAAATAATTCTGGTTTTTTGGTTTATAACTTTACGTTTATCTTAACTGGCCAATTACTTGGCCTTGCCTTCTTTATGATATCGGTATGAGATTTGATGTCGCTCTCTATTTATTTAGCTGGGCCACCATATTGGGCGACTTGTAGAAGTTCTGCACGAACTCCGAGAGACTGTAGACGGCGCCGGGTCCCTTGCCAGCGCTCATGCAAATGAAATCGCCCAGACAATGCATATTAGCTGAAACAAAAGACTAGAAGGATTAACTGCGGAGAGGATTTCTATGGCTTCATTACTGTTCGACAAAATGGGTGGATATGAGGGCGGCGGCTTAATCCAACTGCCGTCCGGCCGGCGCATGTGGCGTCGATCCGATGAGAACTCTATGAGATATGTATCTGCGGGTATAACTCTGAAGAATCTAAAAGAAACCACATAAAATGAGTAAAGTATTTAAAGGAATCCTAGAGGAAGCTTGCCTGTGGTGCTCGGGCCGCAGGGCCAGATCGGAGCGAAAGGTCTCTGTCACATATTTGTGGAAATACGTGGGGAACGGCAGCGTGGTGTCCAAGTCGAAGACCAAGCAGCGGTTCGGCGAGGGATTGTGCATGAAGAACACATGATAATCCTGTCGGTATTAAAAGTTAAGCGAAAGTTCTACAAACTTAGCTGGCTGGTTGGCTTACCCATATCACAACTTGATCGTCGCCGCGGCCGGCCTTCTGGCGCCACAGCGGCACGGTGCGTCCCTCGTTGGACACGAACACCGCATAGCATTTGGAGAGCTCCTCGGGGCGCGTTCGCTTCACCTGCTCGCATAGTTTCCAAACGTTCTCCTCGCTGGGGAAAGAGGCGGCCAGGAATTTATAAATTAATGCATATAAAATAGCGTTTTTATTAGATTTGCCGGGGGCTCCGCTGCCTCGCATTTCCCAACGATTTATGGCATTTGCATTTGCCCAGCGCATTTAATTTCTATTAGTCTGCGTCACCGCCACTAAGGTCGTCACGAAATGCCAGCCCCGGCAGGAATCTTGATACGCTATCACCCGAGCGGAGAGAGAGAGTCTGGTCGGCAGACGACAAGGTCCTTAAATTATAATAATCGATTTTGGCGGCAGGCCAGCCGTTTGTAAACTTTAAGGACTCTTTAACCGGCCTGCCCAGCAGAATTTGCGTGCTTTCAAACGACTTCCAATCAATTCCTCTGGCCTGCAAATTGTTGCTCGCATGCCCACCTGCACGCGAGCGGGGCATAAAAATCACCGCCTCTGCCAGGGCAATAACAATTGGCCCTCCGATTGTATCAACAGTTCCACCAGCAACAAATGCCACTCAACCGAGCCCCGGTCAAGAAGTCGTGCCCCACACTTGAGTGCCTCTCACGTGTGGGTGGCTGGGCGGCTGTCGTGCAGACTCGTTATTAACCGAGGCTGGCTAGTTGTAGGCCCTTCGGCGGCAATGTCGTTGCACTCGAGGACAAGAAGAGCCGCCAGACAACAGACTAAATGGCAGCTAAACAAAGGCTAATTGGTGCGTCACTCGGCCAGGATAATCGAAGCTCTTTAGGCCATAAAACGGAACGGCTGTTGTTTTCTCTCTTTGCTCTGCTTTTTGGTTGGTTAATGGACCACACATGCCAAGGAATCCAAAGGACCAAAGGGCATTTGCTCGCTCGATGGTTCAACTGCTGACTCACGAACTCACACACACACGCGCGCCGTCGTCGTCTTCGGCGAGCGAAGCATTTTGCGAATTAATCAATGAACATGTCCTTCGGGACAAGGCGCTCTCTCTCTCTCTCTCGGTCGTCCCTCTCCCTGGCGGGCTAAACATGAAATTCGTATCACGATGATGATAAACAAGGCTAAAAACGAGCGCTGGACATGCGGCCGTACTGACGTTTTCGCAATTAGCATTTTTAAACATAACACACACACACACACACACACACGGGCGCTGTGTGTATATGAATATTGTTTAATTTTTGGCCTGGTGTTGGCGTTGTTGTTGTTGTTGTTGTTGTCGCTGTGCTGGTCGTTTGTTTTATAGCCAAAACGCGCCTCTCGCATGCGGGGTAATAAAAACAAAACGAACCGCCACCCAGCCGGTGGCCTAGTCGGCCGCCCCCAAGCGGCCGCAGTACACCAAAAATTTACTACCCCAACATCAAGCCGCCTCTGCCTTTGCCTCATTCTCTCTTTCTGCCACACACACAGAGGGAGGCAGGCAGGCTGTTCTTGTTAGCAGACATGACCGTTTGACCCAATTTCGTGCGCGACGTCGACGCTCGGGCTGCGCGCTGAGCCAGCCAGCGAGCTTTCGAGTGAGTAGTCGTCGGTGGGCGGGACGGCCGGAGGGACGGGTGAGTGAGTAATGAGCGAATTTAAATGCGAGGCAAGGAGCATCGACGAGAATGAAGTACGAAATAAGCGCAGGATAAATGAAAAGCACACACACTGACACAGCCGACGTAGCCGCCGGCCTCACACACCAACACACTCATAAAAAGGCACAACAAACTGCTTGGCGCGAGGGGTGGGGGCTGAGGATTCCCCAGGGCTGGCGAATGTTTTCACCAAAAGAGATAACGCACAAAAATAAAATATACATAATTAAAATAAGAGAATCCCAAAGCCCGGAATCATTCACAGTTCGGCAGAGCAGCTCTGCGGGAGTCCTCGAGGACATGGATCTGGTTCGAGTAATGCGAAAGTTTCGCACCCCCGCCCACTAACGGTTTTGTTGTGGTTTCTCGTGGGGAGCGAAACTTTGTTTGCTTGTTGCCCTACTCACCAGTAACAGGACACGTAGGAGCAATCCGCTATCTTGGGGAAGAGAAAGTCTGTGGTCATCTTGCTGCGCTGTTGGTATTGCAGTGCCACTCAAAGCGGGCGGTTGGGTGGGCGCGGGGTGGCTGGTTGGTTGTCCTGGGAAGTGAGCGGGACACACACACGCACACACTAACCGGTTGGATGGGAGGGCGGAGGGGGCGAGAGAGTCGGAGACACTGCACTTATAATCTCACTGCATTATGCTGCTGAGGCCGTTGGTCCGAGATCCCGTTATGTGTTTCGACTCGACTGTGTGTGTGTGTGCGTTGGTTTCTGTTTTGTGTCTCTCAGAATGTGCGGGCGGGTGTGTGTGTGTGTGTGCGTGCGCTATGTCATTTGGGTGACGAAGGGGCGGCCGCACACCAACACCACCACCACTACAACTCGGGCAGCAACGTGGATGAGATTCTCTGGCTTTGTGGTCGGTCCGTTTGCCTGGCCTAACGGCGTTCCATTTTGACGACAACGGCAATGACAAAATTGTTGACACAATCACCGCGGGGATGCCAGAGGCATATAAATGTATATTCTTTGTGTGTATGTATGATTTTATATTCCTATTTGATTATTCCTTCGTGTTGTTGCCAGGATGCTGCCACACACTCACACACGCGCGCATATAAACAGTTACTCGAGTCGTCGCTCGAGGGGCCACAGACACCGACAGACAGAATGAGATACCGAAACAAACGAAACGAGTGCGGGTTATTCAAGCGTATTATTTTCCTTTCGACTGATATTTATGTATTTTTGTGAATTAAATTATGATGATGCTGCGTTGTCACTTGGCTACGCGCACTTGCACAAGTGCGCATCTTAGAAGGCACCACGAAAACTGCTTTCGCGAAAGTACAACAACGACGAGGGAGCGAAAGGCAGCGTTGCCAGATGAAGTCAAGCTGCCAGATCAAAAGTGGGAAAAGCCAGCCCAAAGCATTAAATTATAAAATTAAATTAAAATATTACTATAATCAAATTAAATTTCTACAATTTCTCTGCTTTCAGCGGGGGAATTTGCGGAAATAAACTTATCGAAATCATCCCTGTTTTTGAATATCGTAAGCTGCAAGCCTCAAGCTGGCTGCGCTGCATGGCCATCAGCTTTTTGTTGCTCTGCAGCAGCCATTTGAATGAGAGCGCTCAACAGTATCAAACTTTCTTGGATTGGACATTCCGAAATGCTTTCATTGATAAGATCTAAAGAGATGCCTTGCCAGACAAGAGTAGTCGGCTTTCTGCCCACCACTAATGTTTGATTAAGAAAAAACACACCGGGCACACTGAATTACGACTTGGAGATAACAAAATTAGTTGGCAGTCATATCAGTCACAATAAATTAGCCGAGGACCCACACACAAATCCATTCACATGGCGTTTACGGCTTAGGAGATGTGCCAATTAAAAACTTATGAGTGTCCCCTCCCCGATAACCCAAAGAGCGGGTTCCTAAAACCTTATCTCCAAATCTGAACGCCGCCCAACTCCCTCTCTCTCCCAGAGCCTTCCCTTCTCCCCTCTCTGTCTGATCGGGGCGCGCATGGCTGATAAGCGCAATCAGCTTTTAAGCAGACCGGAATCTTATATATCTTGTTCGGTGGGAGCGCCGGACTCGCTTAAGGTTGAGTTTAGTTCGTTTTAGCTGTTCGCGGCCAACTGCACGCCTTTTCCACGGACCACAGACGCCTCCCCACCGAGATAACCAATCCTTGTGAATGTGTGAGTGTGTGAGGGGAGCGAGGGGGAGCCCGGTTAGATTGCCGCAGCACCCTTGACCTAGTGAAACAATCGTGAGCAGTTGGACTCCAATGGATTAGTTGTTTACTCGCCAAGGCGGCCAAGGCATCCGCTGATGCATCTGGCGCGCTGGGCTGGGGGCAGATTAATCAGCGTCTCCCCGTCTATGACTAATCGCCGGTCCAGGCAAATTTTAAGCAGAAAGAGTTCCGCCGCTGAGTTGTCTACTTGCCCGTAAATTTCCTGGCGCTGTCTGGAGAGGATTTACGCGAGGGCTTTAAAAGTATTTAAATTTTATGGTCCCCATTTGCGGTTCGTAAATTCGACAAAACTGACATTTTCACACCTTCCCACAGCCGCAGATAAGACGCAGCCCCCCGCCATGGCCGACCTCGACGAGGCTCTAGGAGCGGAAGAATTCCATCTGCTGCGCAATGGCGCCCAGCCCAAGATGATGGGCGCCATTGACCTGCCCGCCCAGCAGCCCTTGGGTGAGCAGCCGCGGGCCCTGAGACGGCAGTATGTGTATGTGATTTTGGCCAACTTGGGGATGCTGGCGACTGGCCTGGGCCTGGCCCTGCCCACGGTGATCCTGCGCCAGTTGACGAACCCAGGAGAGCGGGTCTCCCTCACCGCTGAGCAGGGCAACTGGTTTGCCTCGATCAACACGCTCTTCAGCCCACTGGGCGGGCTGTTGTCGGGCTTTTTGCTTGACAAAATCGGCAGGAAGAACACATTCTATGCCATGAATGTGCTGGCCTTGGTGGCGTGGATTGTCCAGGCCACGGCCAGTGAGACAGACTCGAAATGGTTTTGTTACCAGCTGCTGGCCTCGAGGATCATCCAGGGCATTGGAATCGGGCTGGCCAGTGCGCCGCCTTCGGTGTATGCGGCCGAGATCAGCACTCCGAAGATCCGAGGGATTCTGATTTGCGGCACCTCGATTTCGGTGGCCTTGGGCGTGTCGCTTTTGTACAACGTCGGCTACTTTATAAGGAACGACTTTCGGCTGCTGTCCTACATATTCTGTGGCTACCAGCTGGTGTCCTTGCTGTGCGTCGTGCCGCTGCCGGAGTCCCACAGCTGGCTGCTCTCAAAGAAGCGGCTGAGCGAGGCGAAGGTCTCGTTGAATTTCTTCCGCGGCCTCGACAAGTCACGTGAGTGGATTTAACCAACGATGAACTGAAATCGTGGATAATTTTGTAACCCTGCAGCCCACATCACCCACCCGGAGGTGCAGGAGGAGTTCAGGATCCTGCAGAAGTCCCTCCAGCTCAGGGACGGCGCCACAAAGCCTTCGCTTCTGAAGAACCTGCACCTGCCCGAGGTCTACAAGCCGCTGCTCATCCTCATGGGGCTCTTCTCCTTCCAGCAGCTGACCGGCATCTTCGTCGTCATCGTCTTTGCCGTGCAGATCTCCACAGACGCTGGCGTGGCCATAGATGCCTACCTGTGCGCCGTCCTCATTGGCCTCTTCCGGTTCGTCCTCACCTGCGCCACTGGCTACCTTCTGGAGCGTTGGGGTCGCCGGCGCTGCGGCCTGATTTCGGCCCTGGGAATGACGGTGTGCATGTTTCTCTTGGCTGGCCAGGGAATGTCCGATTGGCTGCTCAATGTGCCCAATCTGGCGGCCATCAGTCTGGTGGCCTTTGTCACCTTCAGCACTTTGGGGCTGTACTTGCTGCCGTACGTGATGATATCGGAGTTGCTGCCTCAGAAAGTGCGAGGTCCTGCCTCGGGGATAACGGTGGCGTTTGGCTCGATTGTCACTTTCTTCTGCATCAAAGTTTTTCCGGACTTGAAGGCCAGCGTGGGACTGTACAATTGTTTTGTGGCCTTTGGTCTGATGTCCTTCTTGGCCGCCGGATTTGTGTACTTTTGGCTGCCGGAGACGCGACGCCGCACGCTGCTCGAAATCGAAGAGCAGTTCCGGAAACGTCCCAACGACGAGGTCGCCATGGAGGATGTCTATGTCCGGTGACGGCCCCAGAGTCCTGCCCCGAGAACTGTGATAATCACACGCTCCGGCTTAATACTACGAATTTCGAAAATTAATCCTTATCATATTTACTTTTTTAGCTTACTTAATTAACACTTTGAGTGAAGGAAAGAAAGTTTTATTTGATGCGGGTGGGAGAGGATTTCCAGCATGTTTAATTTCTGGGCCTTGGGTTTTTTTTTGCGAAGCAATTATAAAACCTATATGGACATATGACATCCAAGTTTGGGGAACAACCAGCAGGAAAAATCTGAGAATCATTCAAAGACTCCAAAATAAAATACTCAGGCAGATGTCAGGTGCTCATCTTTTGCACGACAATGCCACAATTCATTCTCAGCTCGGAATACCGTGGGTAGTCGATGAAATCGCCAGAATGAGCTGCAAATATGGCACCCGGCTGGAGAACCACTCCAACCCCCTGGCCATAAACTTAATGGAGAATAGCCTTACAATTAGACGACTTCAGCGTCGCCGCCCACTGGTAATAATAATTTAAGTCTTGTTTTTTTTTTTTTTTTTTAATCCATCATAGACAAAAATATGAAATGAGAATGTCCCTATAGATAACATATTATTATTATCCACATTGGACAGATTTTAAATAATATAAATCTAAGAGAGAAAAAAAACCTACTTCCAGTAGCCTCCAAAAGTATGCAATGGTTTTTGGCGAACACAACTAAAAAAAATCGACCAGCCTTTTGTCGTTGAATGCCAGCCCCAAAAGCAGTTTGAGAGTCTTCTGTTTGAGTGGCTTTGGGGAGCTGCGGATTTCTCCAATCGGATTGCGCATACACCACGTGAAACATTGACGCATTGTCGATGACATACAGGCAATTTTGTATTTAACAGGTGACAGAAAAATTGGCAAAAGATTCACGGATTCACAGGCCGAAGGATTGGACAGAATGCAATGGGCCGGCAGTTTGGCTAACCAACCGTTAAAAAAAGCTTATTCCTTGGCTGTTTCATGCTTCCCACTTAGATTATTGCAATACCGGTATTATAAAGTATTTAAGATAAAGCAATTTATCGGCCCAGGCTTATCAGTGGACGCCCCCAGACAGTTGTGAGCACTCGCTGCGTACCTAAGAGTTCTGCAAAGAGCCGTTTACTGATTACGGAAATCTTAACAGTGTTTTCTGGTAACCCAGACAATGCGGGGACCCCTCAACCGGCTTTCAGTTGAACCTGAAACGCCGGAGAGCACGGATATCAAACAGACAGGCGCGTGGGGTACTCTCAGTTTATGGCAGGGCTTATGATTTTACGCTTTAATCTAACTCTGGAGTTTAGTGTGGATTTGTTGGGTAATTGAAGAAGCTGCCTCGCCATGGAGAAGTTCCCCGAAGATGAACATCTTCCGCTGCAGAATCAAAGCCCGGCGGGTAATCGCAGGCGGGCCATACGTCGCCAGGCATTCTCGGCTATCCTGGGTTATGTGGGATTGCTGGCCACAGGACTGGGCATATCCCTGCCCACTGTGGTCTTCAATCAACTGACAGACACCGAGGAGCCGGTTCACATCACGCAATCTCAGAGCAGTTGGTTTGCCTCCGTCAACCCGCTCATTGCACCCCTGGGTGGCTTGATATCGGGCATCCTGCTGGACAGGATCGGGCGTAAGAATACTTTATATGCCATTAATATCTTCACGGCACTGCCCTGGATTCTCATGGTCACGGCCAGTCGGACCAACTCGGATTGGTTTTTCTACCAGTTGCTGGCCTCGCGCATCGTCATGGGTGAGTTTTAAATTGATACTTAAGATATTAAGAGACTCTAAATTCCCTTGGTTTCTTCAGGCATTGCCACGGGCCTGGCAGCGGCTCCGGCGTCCATATACGCGGCCGAGATCAGTGCCCCAGAGATTCGAGGAATCCTCGTCTGCACCAGCGCCATTGCCGTGGCGCTGGGCGCGTTCCTTTTGTATTTGGTGGGTTTCCTTATACGAAATGATTTCCGGATGCTGGGATATATTTTTATTGGATATCAATTAATATCCGTGCTATGCGTCTTGCCGCTGGCCGAGTCTCACCATTGGCTGCTCGCCAAGGGGAAGGAAACAGAGGCCATCAGATCCCTTAACTTCTTTCGGGGCTTTGACAAATCAAGTAAGCCGGTAATTCCCTTCAATGAGCTCCTATTAAGATATTCTTTTAACAGCGGAAATCACCAGCCCGGAGGTCCAGGCCGAGCTCCACACCCTGCAGCAGGCTCTCCTCACTAAACGTGGGGAAATGAAGGCCTCCTTCTTGAGAAACCTGCGCCGACCGGAAGTCCACAAGCCGATTTTCATTTTGGTAGCGATTTTCTTTTTCCAGCAGTTCTCGGGAATCTTCGTCATCATGATTTACACTGTCCAAATCGCTGACCAAGCTGGCATCACCATAGATCCTTTCTCATGTGCCGTGCTGATTGGAGCCGCCCGCTTCCTCACCACCCTCCCGGTGGGCTACCTCTTCGAGCGCTGGGGCCGCCGGCGGAGTGGGTTGGTTTCTTCTTTGGTGATGAGTGCCTCCATGTTCCTGTTGGCTGCCCAAGGATGGTCGGATTGGCTGCGCCAGGTGCCTCATCTGTTTGCCATGGGAATGGTGGTTTATGTGGCCTTCAACTCGTTGGGGCTCAATGTGTTGCCTTATGTGCTGAACTCGGAATTGTTTCCCCAAAACGTGAGAGGTCCAGCGACTGGGATTTCCGTGGCCTGCGGGGCTCTAATCTCGTTTATGTGCACCAAAACTTATCCCAGTGTGAACGCAGCGATTGGGATTCACAATTGTTTCCTGGGCTTCGGCTTGGTGGCGTTTTCGTCTGCAGTTTTCATTTATTTGTGGCTGCCCGAGACCCGAGGCCGGACATTGCTCGAAATTGAAGAGCTCTTCAAAAATGGTTCCAAAAAGAAGCAAATTGAATTCGAAATGCAAGAAGTTTGTGCCAATGGCACTGAAATAAAAGCATAGAAAATCTCTAAATATTATTTTTATTTAAAGAAAAGTTTAATTTGAAAGAAGCTTTACCGTTAAAAAGCTATTTAAGCGGGGCTGCCAGATGGTTGCTAGCGGAAGAGAAGCGCTTTTTTGAGTGCCGAGGCGACGAGCTTTTGTCAGGCTTTCGCTGCGTCTAACGGCCTAAAATGGGCCACTCACCTGATCGAATCTAAATACTCTTTATATAGCTAGCATACCATAGATATTTATGGAAAATGCCCTATCGAATTGCCGGGAATTGTGTAATTCCCCCAAAGCCTTCAGCAGTCGCACTGATAGTAAAAGTAACTGGCATTTGTAATCTATAAAAAAGACTGTAGACCGTTTCAACTAACGAAGGGGTCTTCGCTGGATTCCAGTGGTGGCATATGAATAATATTGAAAAGTGTCTCCATAATGAAATCTGTGACGACTTCCAGAATTATCGCTGGCCACTCGGCTGGGTTGTGTGTGTGAGCTGCCTCCTCTCCTCCGTGTGTGAGTGTGAGCGTCGGTCAGCATGAAGATTTGCTGCTGGTAGAGCGTCTAACGTGGCAGGCAGGCGGTTCAGTTGACTTCGGTGCCTCGACGCAGGCGGATTAAAATAAAGAAGAAAAAAATTCAACAAAAAATTCCACGCGATTTTCTCCGCGACGTATCGGACATTTAAACGCTTATATTTTTCCGATTTTCCTGGAACCTGAAGTCGAACTTCCTTTGGATTTGGTTTGAATCGACTACAGCCGCGAATTTGTGGATTTGTAAGTGTAAATTTGACACGCGGCTCAGCCGAGCGCATGAACGCGTGTGCTCACCAGTGCCAGAATCTGTTAGCCGGGCCCAAATCCGCTCAGAGACTTGTCGACTTTGTCAGCCCGTCGCGCTGCTGTTGTTGTTGGCAGCCAGCCAGAACCTGTTTTGTCGGCGTTTCCCCTACGTTTATGTTTTTTTGGGTTGTTTTTTACGAGTGTTTTTTAAATATTTTTAGCTAATTCTGTTACCAAGAGAGCAACAGGGTCGGCTTATCGCTGGGAGTTGTTTTTGAAAGCCTGAACTTTGCTGATTAATTCGAGCTCATTGTGGGGATCAGTCGGGCCATAGCGAATCTAACGAATCAATTGACATAATGAAAAGGCCCATGACCAAACAATAACATAACTTTCCGATCGGTTTATGCTTTTTTTAATTGAGAACGATTGACTCTAAATTGCCGCTCAATTTCATATACAAGCCGCCGGCGAGCCGCGCGCGTTTCTTGCGCGGTTTTCACGCCGAAAAAGACGCCCGCTTTGTTCGCCGCCGGCCGCTTCACGCAATCAATCAATAGTAGAAAATGTGTGTATATTAGACAGTTAAATAGTCATTTGTTTTCACTTCTTATCGCCCAACAAATTCGCGCCCGGCATCACCTTGAACGATTTCGCGGCGCCAAAACAAAAATCACAAAACAACCTAAGGAAAAATCTGAAGAGGGCACCCCCGATAATCTCCAACAGATCATCTGTTCTCGGCCAACAGTGTCAAGGCGGCCGCCTTATCGACGGTCGTTCCCATGACTAATAACTCAATTGCCCTGTAGCAGAAGTTCGGATCGCTCTTCCGATTGATAAGCAGACGCAACTAAGCTTCTGATCGCGGTTTTTACACTTTCAGCAGCGCCTGATAAGCCAGAGGAGGCCGAGAACCGCCATGGGTGATGCAAAGCTGGAGGAGTCGGAGGTTAATTTCGATGCTGCAGAATGCCAAGCACTGCGCAATGGCAAACAGCCCAGGATTGTGGCCGGCATGAATAGACCCCTGCAGACGAAGCCTTTGGGCGAGCAGTCGCGGGCCGTGTGGCGCCAAGCAATGATGGTGATCTGTGCGAATATTGGTGTGCTTTCGGGCGGCCTGGCCCTGGCCCTGCCCACGGTGTCGATCCTCCAGCTGCAGGACGAAAATCAACCTGTTTATCTGACACAGTCGCAGGGGTCCTGGTTTGCTTCGATCAACACACTGACCTGCCCCTTGGGCGGGCTGCTGTCGGCCTTTCTGCTCGACCGTATAGGCAGGAAGAAGACCTTGTATGTTCTGAATGTGATATCCTTGGCGTCCTGGGCCCTGCTTTATACGGCCAGTGAAACGGATTCTGAGGCTTTTTTCTATCAGCTCTTCATTTCCCGCTTCATTATAGGTGAGTAGAGCTGTCGGGCCTCCGCAAGAATTTCTGATTTAATTGGTCTCCTTTTAAGGCATCGCCATGGGCCTCTGCAGTGCCCCCACGGGAGTCTATGCAGCCGAAATCAGCCTGCCCAAAATCCGCGGCCGTCTCATTCTGGGAACTTCGATATCCGTGGCCTCGGGCATTACCCTTCTCTATGCGATTGGCTTCTTTGTGCGTGACGATTTCCGACTGATTGCCTTGATATGCAGCTGTTATCAGCTGATTTCGTTGCTGCTGGTGCTGCCATTGCCCGAGACCCCGAGCTGGCTTTTGTCCAAGAGGCGCGTGCTTGAGGCCAAGCGATCGCTGAACTTCTTCCGCGGCCTGGACAAGTCACGTGAGTTGGCAGCTGCCTCTTAACCGATGGCCAAAGTGTGCTGACTTCTGTTGGTTTCTTTAGATCACATCACCCACCCAGAGGTCCTGGAGGAGTTCAATATGCTGCAGAAGTCCCTGCAGCTAAGGGACGGCGAGAAGAAGCCTTCCTTCCTTAAGTGCCTCCGCCTGCCGGAGGTCTACAAGCCGCTGCTGATCCTCATGGGCCTCTTTGCCTTCCAGCAGCTGACAGGCATTTTCGTGATTGTCGTGTACGCCGCCCAAGTCTCCGAAGCGGCTGGAGTGGCCATCGATTTTTACCTATGCGCCGTGCTGATCGGTGTGGCCCGAGTCATCACCACCTGCCCCATGAGCATCCTGCTGGAGAAGTGGGGACGCCGTCGCGCCGGCCTCATTTCGGCCATCGGCATGTGCCTCTGCATGATGCTCCTGGCCTTCCCCGGCTCTTTCGAGTGGCTCTGTCCAACGAAATACCTGGCGGTCATTGCGATTGTGGGCTTTATTGTCATCAGCACCCTGGGGCTCTATACACTGCCCTTCTTCATGCTCTCGGAGCTGTTCCCGCAGAAAGTGAGAGGACCCGCCTCTGGCCTGACCGTGGCGGTGGGCATGTTCTTTGCCTTTTTGTGCATCAAAACGGCCCCGGACCTAATAGCAGCCTTCGGCATGTCCAAATGCTTTATGATCTTTGGGACTATGGCGTTCCTGGCCGCGATCTTTATTTATTTTTGCCTGCCGGAAACCCGGGGTCGAACCCTGCTTGAAATCGAGGAGCAATTCAGAAGTGGGAGCCGCAAGAAACCTGTTGAGGTCGAAATGCAGGAGGTCTTCGTCCGCTGATTAGATACGGGGGCCTGCCTCAATCTAAACCCTCTCAACACAACTAGCCCATACAAACAAATCGAACTCACGAGTGCTTAGTGCTGTGATAGACCCACAACTTCTAGAGTTACTAGAACAGTTTTGCAATTCCATTTTAGTTAAGTGACCAACTGGCCGCCAACTGCGTTTGCCAACCAAGAAACTTAATGGCATTTAGGGGCGGCGCCCGATCCAGAAAAGTCGACGGCGATTTCATCAAAATCGTAATTTTGTTTTTTCTGGTCAGCCCATTCACCTAAAAATGAATTGTCGCCCAGACAAAAATAGACCTTCAATTCGAATACAAAAATAAATAATGAGAAGCTAGGTGAACAAATTGAAATTCCGATTTGAATTTGGCTGTCAGGGGGTTAAGAATCACGTAAGCGGTGGGAACTTTGGACCCAATTTAACCACCAGAAACTCATTGGGGATTATTTGAAGGAGTCTCTTAGATAAGCACGAGGGGCAGGAGTATTTTGTTCAATGGGTTAACCCAAAACAAACCGACCAACTCTTGGCTGTGGGCCAAAGACAAACAAACAAAATTTAAAAGAATCTCTCGGCTGCCAGACATTGGAATGTGTGGGGAGTATTCCATTGATTGGGAATTTCATAATATTGTGATATTCGGTTGGCGGAAGGGGAAGGGCGCTAGCAATTTCTTATTACGTATACGACGGGGCGATCGGAAATCAATCAAATTCGAACGCGACTGAGAACAGACGGCCACCGTGCAGCACAATTGAACTTAAGTGAAAATCACCGTGATAACAGGCAACAGCCACCAGCGCCCTTACCTCAATAAATTGTTGTATTCTCGAAGCGTAACCAAATCACCCCACCGCCGCCGGGCTATCACCGTCGTCGTCGTCGTCGGCGTCGCCGTCGTCTCTCCAAACACGAGACATTCGGACCGGCAAAAATGAAAAATAAATACAAAATACAACAACAAAGCAAAACAAGCAACCTGGCAAAATAAATGAGCGGCGTGTGGCCTGCCAGTCCGCTCAGTTGCCATGAATACGTTGGGCCCAGCGGACGCGTTTTGCCTTCTTCTTGTGTGAGCACCGTGACCGTGACCGTGGCTGTGGCTGTGGCTGTGCTTCCCTCGTTAAGTTGGCGGCCTTCCCAGCTGAATATACAAAAAATAAAATACAAACGTTCTCGTGGCATGCATTTTGGGCTGTGCAAATAAAATACCTCCAAAGGGTATTCACATCGGTCATAGAAGTCAACTGCGAGTGGCACCGACCAGCGCCGCCCACCTGCCTTCCTGCCTGGCCTGGTTGTTAATCAATAGAGAAATCAATAAACGTCCCTCCGACCGCAAAAGTTGAGAGGTGGCTTACCTGGCTAATGAACTGCTGCAAGTGGAGCCTCAGGCAACGCACGGCTGATAAGTCAGGCGACCGGTAGTGGGACGCGGAAGGAGCCGGACGGTTCGGACCTATAAAGTGGAAAATTGAACGCCCATCGAAGACGAGTGCGGCGGGGCTCCGGTGAGGGCAGCTTTTGAAATTGATACGCGGCACATAATTGAAATGCCTGGAATTTTCCATTTGCAATTTCAATTAACTCAATGAACAGCCGCCTTGGCAGTGGCAGTGGCAGTGGCAAAGTGACAGACACACAGACAGTATTAAATTAGTTAATTAATAAGCGAGGGGAAAGCGTAGAGCAAAATGCTAAAGGACGAGGAGGCAGCCACGCAATTGGTGCCTTTGCAAAATGGCAAGGGCTCCAACGCCTTGGGCATTGTCTGCAAGGACATGGACAAAACGTTGCATAACAACAACAACAACGAGAAGCCCCCTAAGCCCTTGGGCGAGCGCAGCAAGGCTGTGCTCCGCCAGGAGCTGATGGTCCTCCTGGGCAACAGCGGCGTCCTCGGCTGCGGCATGGTCATATCCATGCCGGCAGTCACTTTGTTCCAATTGGAAAACCCCAACGAGTCTTTCCATCTCGACAAGGACGAGGCCAGTTGGTATGGTAAGTTCTCCCCCCGTATTTTTTGCCCTTTGAACTTTGCTCAGCGTTTCCTGCTTGCCTAGCTTCCATCAACAACATGGCCTGCCCGCTGGGCGGCCTGCTGGTCAGCTACTTTTTGGATCGGATTGGCCGCAAGTTCACCATCCTGTTCACCAACCTGGTGGGCCTGCTGGGCTGGCTGCTGCTGGCCACCTGCTTTCTGCATTCCAATCGGGACCTGGTCTACGCCCAGATGCTGCTGGGCCGCGCCCTGGGCGGCATTATGATCGGCATGTACCTCTCCCCGGTGGGAGTGTATTCGGCGGAGATTAGCCTGCCGAAAATCCGAGGTCGCTTGATTCTGGGCACTTCCATTGCTCTGGCCTGCGGCATTCTGGCCATGTATGTGCTGGGCTATTTTATAAGGAGCAACATCATCCTTATAGCGAGCATATCCTGTGGCTATCAGTTTATTTCGACGCTGCTGGTGCTGCCCATGCCGGAGTCGCCCAGCTGGCTGCTCACCAAGGGCCGAGCCGAGAGAGCCCGCCGTTCTCTCAAGTATTTCCGTGGCCTGAGCCGAAAGGGTGAGTCCGGAGAGTCCTTACCGGAGAATGCTTTATAATTCTTTCAAAATTGCCTTTTCAGATGGCGACTGCCTGGAGGAGTTCGAGACCGAATTGGCCCAGATGAAGACCAACGCCGACAACAGCCGCAATTCGGCAGCCAGCGACTCCCTCAGCCAGGCCATCCGACGTCCGGAAGTCTACAAGCCGGTGATCATGATGATCACCTTCTTCTTCTTCCAGCAGGCCTGCGGGGTGGTCGTCATTGTCGTCTACGCCGTGCAAATAGCCAAGAGAGCCGGGGTCACCATAGACCCCGTCCTCGTGGCCGTCATGCTGGGCGTGGCCCGCATAATCACCACCTTTTTCATGAGCGGCATCTTCGAGAAGTGGGGCCGCAAGCCAGCCGGCATGGTCTCTGCCGGGGGAATGGGCACTTGCATGCTGTTGCTGGCGGCCAAGGGCTGGTGCCCCTCCATCCTGGGCTCGTGGTCCTGGCTGCCGGTCTTGTGTATCATCGCCCACATCGTTTTCTCCACCATGGGCATTCTGACGCTGCCGTTCATGATGATCTCCGAGGTGTTCCCGCAGCGGGCCCGGGGCAGCGCCTCTGGGATAACCATATTCTTTGGCATGACGGTGGCCTTTGTGGCCATCAAGATCTATCCAACTTTGAATGAAAGCCTGGGGACTTACAATCTGTTCGCCTTGTACGCGGTCATCTCGTTTGGGGCCGTGGTGTTTATTCTGTTCTGTGTGCCGGAGACCCGGGGCCGCACTCTGCTGGAGATCGAGGAGTACTGGCGATCGGGACAGAACAAGGCGGCCGCCAACAATCTGAAGGATGTGGAGTTGCGTGAGGTATTCCTGAAATCGTGAAGAATCGGCAGGGAACTCGCGGCAACTGAGGCTTCCTGGTTATCGACTGTGATGTGTGAAGTACTTAAAAACCAATGGAATATAAACTGAAATCTCGTTGAATATCAAAAATAAAATAAGTCAAGGCCTTAAAAGCTTTAATTCTATTGTAACCTACCACAAATTTAAAAGACTAATCTAAAATGTATTGGATTGATTAGATAAGATTTGGTTCCTCAGATTCCCAAAAACGTTAAGTTTATAAAAATTTTATTTACCCATTAAATTACCTACCATTCCACTGAAAGTAAAAGACTTTCTAGGACTGGACAAACCAAGCTGCTCGCGGAAATAAAAAAAGTTTCACAGGTTCAACTTTGCACTTCTCAATGAGGACCTCACATTCCTCTTCTTCCTGTTTCAAATTTTACTCAGCTGTCTTTAAAGGCAACAATTCTATCCTACCCGAAAGATGGAATGTCAGGAATGAAAAATTCCTCTTTCCGATAAATTAAATGCTTCTGTGTGGCACCTTAAAAGACTTCAATAAGTTCTTTTCTCTCGGATTTTATTTTGTGAACTTTGCTAGTGGAAATGCAGAAACTAAAATGTTTTATCAAACAGATTCGATTTGTTTTATGAAAGGTCCAAAGAGAGGCAAAATTTGGCCTTATCTCTTCCAAGCCAGATTTTGACAAGATTTCAAAGGTCTCATCTGCCAGCGTGCGGTTCCTCTTTATTTCTCCGGATCAAATTGGCAACTCGATTTATAGACAGGTCGCTTTATAGTTTCCTATATTATACAATACCTGGCTATAATCGAAACTGGTTTTGGGTTATTTGCTAAGCTTGCATGACATTTTGGGGCCGTCAATTTTGAGCGTGAATTATTTTGAGCGGAGATTTGTTCTCGCTCGTTTGGGGGGCTCCACGCCAGCCGACCGCGGGCCCATTAACTTAATGAAAATATGCGTAATGATAATGATAATGCAGCTTGTCGTTCATGCTCATGTCGGACAAATGTGCGTCGTGTTGCCAGGCTCCTTTCGGCCGGGCGAGCGCCGCCCTCCACGGCATCTGCACATCCATCCATGCATTCGGGCGGGCAGTAAAACAAGCGTGCCCCGAAAATCATTACAAACTACCGAGAGCTTTTGGAGTATGCAATGACCGGTTGACGGACGGGATGGCTGACTGACCGGGCTAATGAGACGGTTGTGGCCAAGTGGCGTGCGCTGAGAGCGTTGAAAAGCGCGCAGGGCCCCCGGGGCGTTGGGGCGCCCGTTTATGTAATCATAATAAGTTTTCAATTTTATGGCTCAATAACGCATAAGATGCCCGCCGTCCCGGCCCGGCCCCTGGCCATTAGGAGACAATCGATTACAGGGAACCCGGCGGTCTTATCGCGGCCCCAGCATCCCAGCAGCCAGCCAGCCCGGGCACTTGTAATCGCTCTGCAAATTGCTCCCGATTAAGTCAACTACACGGCGCTGCCCAAAGAACTCGCCAGGTTCCCTGACAGAAGGCCTGTCAAGTTGAATGAACTCACGGGATAACCGAAAATTGATGAGCCGCAAATGTGCGAACATTAAAGTTTCCGCTGCTTAAAAAAAAGCAGCGAAGCCGTCGGTGTTTGGTGTTTTGATTCATAATCTGCCCATCTCGCCAGAGCCGACACCTGCCACGAAAATTCAGCTGACATCAATTACCCAGCAAAACCGAAGCCCCGGGCAGTCCGAGCATCCCTGCCAAATAAATAGAATGATCATTTGAAATGTCAACAGCTACACGGCCGGCCACTCCAGGAATCGCTTTCCCGCCATTGTGAGTTAATGACACGTAACGTCAGTGGTCCAAACAGCGGAGGGTCTATAGGAAACCGTTTAGGGATGTCGAAGGGAGCCGCAGACCGACATATGCGGATTCTAATAACCGCAATCTGTGCCGGATTGTCTGTCTATGCGGCGAATGGGCTTGGGTTGGCCAAGCGGAAACCGCAGGGTGTAAGGGCGCAGCGAACAAAAGGATCCCGGGGAGGATCGCAGGGGTGGCTGTGTTTTGTTTTGATGCGATTTTGATTATGTTTATAAGCCAATAAATTTGGAAATCAACACCTCGGGCGCTGTCAGGACCTCTTCCGAAATTTATGAACTGTCCGTCATTCGATTGCGCGGCAGTTGCGTTGGCGTTGGCAGCCCAGATCCTTCGGCTGCCACAGCCTGGTGTTGTGAAAACTCCCCTTCTCCGTTGATGATGACATCGTTAAAACGCCCCATCGACCTGGCAAAAGTGCCGCCTGCGGTTGTAATTTGTAAGTTCACTTAATGCGGTTATAATTTGTAAATGCCCAGACCCCAAACTCGGACCCAGAACTAAGCTCAAGCCTGGCTGGTCGGCTAGCCCTTCCAGTCAAAAACCCTTCCGAAGCAGCCACTGATCGGCCAGGCTGATTGCACACCTCGGACATAAATGCGAAATGACGAGGGCTGCCCTGTTTCGGGGGCTCTAAGTGCAGTCCAAACAAATACAGTCAACTGCAAATTACGAGGCCGAGACAGCTGCTGCGGCTGCGCGATCGAGACTCACTGATCGATCAAGAAGATCTCTGCAAAAACCAGAAGTGATTTTTGGCTGTATTAAAATTGCATTACGGCCAGTGCCGCTGGCCAAACGGGCCGAAGCCCGATGGTTAACGTTAACTCGACGCGATTATCTTCTTCGTGGCATTCCGTATGTCAGGGAATCTCGTCCGGTGTCCAGCTTCGCACATTAGCCACTCACGGCCCCGTCCTGGGCTAGTTGAAGTGCGGAGGCCCAAATGGGCGGGCGCAACGGCAGCCCCGCTTGATTTACGGCCTTTAGATAGGCCCGTTGGTCTAGGCCGCCAGCGAACTTTAATTTTTCAATTAGTCGGGCTTCTGTATTTGGCTTGTGCTGAAGTGAGGCTGTGGGCTGCTTGTGGGGAAACAAACGAGGAATCGAGTCTTGGGGGCAGTGGCGGGTTTTGTCTTCTGGCTGTGGAATCGTAAAATTATTGCATTTCGGCGGCTGCGTTCTGAATTTTATGGCTCTTGGCCAGAGAGTGGGGCAAGTTTTTTATGAGAATCTTAACACTTTTAGGCAGCTGCAATTGCCGGTTTGGGCCAACGGGGCCCCCTAGACAAGTGTAAAATTGATTTCAGCTTAAGTTCCAGGGGCGTTGCAGGCACACAACAGAAATATATAAAAATCACTGAAACCATCAGGAATGCAAAGCTCTGCGTAACCTATTCGCTTCGAGGAAATTGCGATCTTCGCTTTCTGAACGCACGGTATTT